>CALZFC010000016.1:5480000-5502500 GCA_945643635.1 Allodiplogaster sudhausi | reverse complement strand
TGGCGTGCTCTGCTAAATGGGCTGTGTAAATAGTAACAATAATAATTTAAATAATAGACTGCCTATCAAGGAAAGAAGAGGCAGCGTGCAGTCGCGTCATCTGCGTGGCTGGTATCCATGGCAACGCGGCCAACTCGCACCTCTCTGTCCCTCCCACTCTCTCTCTCTCTCTCTCTCTCTCTCTCTCTCTCTCTCTCCTCTTCCTCTCCCACCTCTTCTGTGTGTGATTCTATCTCTTTCTCTCTGTCTCAAAAAGAAAATAAGAGCTCTTTGTCTCGCGTGCTCTCTCTCTCTCTCTCTCTTTCTCTCTCTCTCTCTCTCTCTCTCTCTCTCTCTCCATCTCACTACCTCTATCTCTCTCTCTATGCAGGTGTACTTCACTCTCTCATTATTTCACTTTTACATACTTCATTTCCTTAGATAAACGTAAAAGCACGTACATAAATATGTGGGTACTTTTCTCACTATTCAACGTTCTCCTTTTCTTATGATACTGTGATTATCCCTGGTGGATAAGTTATCGCACATAAAAAAAGCGAACAAAAAACAGACAGACAAAAAAATTACTCAAAAGTTAATTTAAACTAAAACTGAAATTAGAATAAAATAGTCCCAACAAAAATTGTGGTGCCGATGTTTCACATGAGGTTTCGCAGATAATTAATTTCTTTAAAAAAAAACAAGCACAATTACATGTCGTCGGTTGGTATTGCTCGAAGTCATGGTAATAGTAAATTTCGAAAATTACATACTTAGCTTTAAAAGTCTCCTGGGGGGGGGGGTTCTAGCTGGTTGCGAATTCAGCAACTATAAGATTCTGGAATGTCTCTTATTCTGGAAAAGGTAATTGACACCGTGATGCGAAAGCGAGAGCAAAAGAGACAGCTAAAGAGAAAGACGAGAGAAAAGAAAAATGTATTTTATAGAAAAGGCTTATTGTCTTATTTTGTAATTTTTTTAAACTTTATTTTATTCGCCTGATAATGAGGAGATGTCGAGGGTTTAGAGAACGACTTTCTCTCTCTCAATCTCTCTTTCTCTCTCTCCCTCTCTCTTTCTATCTCTCATCTCTCTCTCTAATCTCTCTCTCTTCTCTCTCTCTCTTTCTCTCTCTCTCTCTCTCTCTCTCTCACCGCAGCACACGTGGCCACTTGGCCATGTCGAAAGCGGCTAGTCGCTGGTCGAAGAGACGAATGAAGTCGCCGCCAATTGCAGCTGCTGAGGTCGCATCCATGTCACCCTCGGAGAGACAGACCTGGGAGAGAGAGAGGGGGAGAGAGAGAGAAAGAGAGAGAGAAAGAGAAAGAGAAAGAAAGAGAGAGAGAGAGTTAGAAATAGACGATGCTGACCTTCATCTGCTCGGAGATATTGACATGATCAGGAATCTGCTGGTAGTCCGAGACTTCTGGTTCGGCCGCGTCAATCTTATTCAGCTCCACGTCCCCGAGAAGAAAGTCGATGAAAACTTTCTAGGAAAATAATGTATGCCACTTTGCAATTTTTTTCTGATTGTAATCTCCTTTTTTTATTATTTTAATTGCTTTCTGATTATCACATCCTATACTACTTTGCAATTGTTTTCATTCGCAATGTTACACTCATTAAAAAGCAAGAAAAAAGGAGACTCTCCTGGGTGGGGGGGTTCTAGCTGGTTGCGAATTCAGCAACTATAAGATTCTGGAATGTCTCTTATTCTGGAAAAGGTAATTGACACCGTGATGCGAAAGCGAGAGCAAAAGAGACAGCTAAAGAGAAAGACGAGAGAAAAGAAAAATGTATTTTATAGAAAAGGCTTATTGTCTTATTTTGTAATTTTTTTAAACTTTATTTTATTCGCCTGATAATGAGGAGATGTCGAGGGTTTAGAGAACGATATATTCGAATAAAAAGAATAAACAGAATTCCCTACACTTCTTTGCATCTTTTCGAGGCGCGCTTCCTACTTTCACCAGCCCAATGCGGCCTGGTGAAAGTAGGGAGTGGCCCAACGTTCTAGAAAGTCTGAAGCATTCTTGAGGAGGCGCTGTCAATGCAAACCACCTGCTCACCATCAGATTTTTCCAATGTATTTTTTTCTTTTCTTTTCCTTTCTTTTTTTTTATTTTTTAAGAAAATTGCAAACATTTTATATCGTTATTTTCTCAATTAGAACTGACTATTTAATAATAACCTCGCTTGAAGCGGAACTGTTCTTGAGAGCGGGTTTTCATATCGGTCACGGCAGCTTCTTTCATTCACTTCTCTCCTCCGCGAGACATTTCAGACATCGTTGCTTGGATCCTGTGTGAATATTCAATGTAAAGAATTCAGCTATTATATGATGCTTGCCTTAGTGGTTCTCTTAGCCGCGGACTTTGTAAACATAGTCTGACAAGCAGTGGTTGTCATCTGAGAATGAGGGCTTGTTTTCTCGCAACTTGGCAGACAGGTTTAGATTGAGAATCTCTCTCTCTCTCTCTCTCTCTCTCTCTCTCTCTCTCTATGAAAACAGTACCTCTCTCTCGCGCGCTCTCTCTCTCTCTCTTTCTTTCTTTCTTTCTCTATCTCTCTCTATCTCTCTTTCTCTCTCTATTTCTCTCTCTTTCTCTCTATATTCTCTCGCTGACATCCCTCTCTCTTTCACTCTGTGTGTTTCTCTCTCTCTCTCTCTCTCTCTCTCTCTCTCTCTCTTTCCCTTTCTCTCTCTTTGTCTGTTCTTCATTGCCTCTTTCTATCACACTTATTTTTCGACCTTTCGTTTCCTCCTCTCTTTAGTCATACAGATCTAATACATCCATGTACGTCTTTTCACACTCCAACGGTCTCCATGTTTAATGATCATGTAAACAATTTGATGGATTATTTATCGTGCAGAAAAAATCTAAGGTAACTAGAAGTACACTATATCAAAATTTATAAACATTTTAAATTAAAATAGTGAAAGAAATCCTCTCTTGAAATCTGTATTGCTAATACCACCCGTGGTTTCGCAGACAAGTAATTTATTAAATAGCCAGCTCAATCATGCCACTATTTGTTTCTAGTGGCAAGCATTGCATATTATCAAATTTTAAAGTCTTCTTTCGGCTTCTGTTTAAACATGCCTGTTATCTTTATTTAAAAAAAGAGAAAAAGCCTCTTATCCATCTGGGTGCGAGAGATAGAGCAATGAGGAGAGGCAGAGAAAAGACCGAAATGGAATGTAATTTTCTTACCTAATAATTTACATGCATATATTCATTCTAATATTCCTTTTTGGGGCGTGCTTCCCACTTTCACCAGCCCAATGGACTGGTGAGAGTAGGGAGCGGCCCGATATTGCAGAGAATCTGATGCCTTTTGTAGGAGTCGCAGTCAATGGAAACCACCTGGGCAGGCTATTTATCTATTTAATTAATTAATTAATTAATTTTTTCTTATAAAATTGTAAAAATAATAAATATATCTATTTCATCAATTTGTACCGTTTCTCAACATCCGCGAGGAGAAGGCCACTATTCTTTAGAGGGGTTGTACATGCTGGACACAGGTCATATCTTATCCACTTTTCCTATCCTCCGTGAGACATTTCAAGCCTTGCCAGGATACCGTATGTTAGTATAGGCTGTAAAGAACCCGGCTATTATAGGTTGTTTTATAATTATGGGTACATTTAGTCACACGCTGGCTAAACCCGCATAAATGTCACTATTTTCCTTGCTGTATTTGAATTTAATTCTGAAAAGGTTTTTTCAACACAGTGTTTTCCACCAGAGGCAAATTTGTCTGATTTTAGTCGTATAAGATATTTGTTCATGTAGGAAAAATTTTATTAACAAAAGGCAGCTACAATACGAAAATATACGCGGATTTATTTCCTCTAACAATTAGAATATTGTAATTTTTCAAAAGTTATTTGAAATATTATACTCAACTAATTGTAAGGCGGAGCCAATAGTTACACAAAAAATAAATCTCTCACACTTGTTATCATCTCTCTCTCCCTCTCTCTCTTTCTTTCTCTCCTCTCTCTCTCTCTCTCTCTCTCTCTTGCTCTCTCTCTCTGACATACACACATAGTAATTTTTCTACATTCCGCTTCCACGTCTCCTTATTGTTAGACATTCAGACCTAGAAGTACTGCTGAGAGCACCCGTGGTTTTGAGAGCAATTAGTTTCACAAATAACAAACACTAAAGTGTTACCTCGTTTAGCTTGGAAGAGCCAATTCCTATAATTTCAAACATTGAACATCTAAATAATAATCTGTTTTAGTTTAAACATGCTGGCTGTCAGTTTTTTTTAACAATAACCATTTAAAAAGATTAAAAAGGCATCCTGATTGCATATCTGACACCGGGATATGCGAGCACGAGCAAAAGAGACACAGATAGACAAGAAAGAGTGAGAGAGTGAGAGAGAGAGATAAACGAAAGACGAGAGAGAGTGAGAGACGAGAGAGAGACGAAAGAAGAGCGAGAGAGCTGAAAGAAAGAGAGAGAGACGGGAGAGGGAAAGAGCGGGAGAAACTGAAAATTTAATTTTCTTATGAAAACGACTTTAAGCTACTTTTAGCATTTACAATAATTATTTTAGAGACGACGGCGAGAGAGAAAGGTTTTAGAATATTAGAAAAAAAAACGCCCGAGATCTCTTCGCTTCTTTTTGGGGCGCGCTTCCTACTTTCACCATCCCAATGGGCTGGTGAAAGTGGGAAGAGTCCCAGCGTCGGATGGAATCTGAAACATTCTTATAGAGGCGCTGTCAAAGCAAACCACCGGTCAGCAGAACTGTCTGAAATAACAAGACGGGAATGATGGCCTGGCCGTTATTTAGAAATTCTTCTATTTACCGTTTCTGTCAAAATGTCTCAAAACACACCATAAATCAGAAATCAGTGGTTCTTCACCGGCATTTCCTGATAGTCTGCTTGTGACGTGTTCGGGCTTTTTCTGTTGTTGATTGGACGTTAATATCATATCTATCTTGTCGTTTGTACTAGTTGCATACTGTTTAACAACTCCGTACTTGTGAATATCACAAAAACTTTGATGTTATTTAGTCTTATGTAAGCGTGATCATTTTGCGTCGACTTTGTGATTATGATGAGGATTATTTTCTTCTCAAATCCTCTCTCCAGCTTACAAGTGCGTGCAAGAAAGTGGCGAAAGTCGTGTGCGCAACAACTGTTCTCTTCTGCTTCTTCGCTGGAGTAGGAAGAGAGCGTCGAGGAAGCTGGAGAGAAAGAGAGAACAACGGACCGAAAGGGTATGTGTCCAATACGCAAAGTGCGCCGTGCTCTATTTTTTATGAGTTTTTTCTCGCAATTTTTTTCTGCCGACAGATTTAGGCTGTACCTTGACGTTTGAAACGTGTTGGAAAAGTGGCAATGCTCATCTCTTTTCTGTTACCTTCATGAAAAACTTTCGTGTTGTTCTTGGAAAAGAAATTTTCACGCTAAAAGTCACGCTTTTCTTAGCTCTATTTTAAAGCTAATCTACAAAATGAGCTTTTATTAGAGAGGATTACGGTTTTTACCATTAGGTTTTTGTTGGCTACGGGATACTTTTGATCGTAACGGATCATGTGCATTCTTTGCTTTAGCGAGCTATAAAATGTTTTAAAATTTCGAATGGTTTTCTGCGAGATAAGATTACGGTTTAATTAGCTACGGATTGTAGCCAAAAAACCTTTGATCTTAACGGTTTTCTTCTTCCCTTTCTAGATGGCGCGCGTGACTCGCAACTTCTACGTGCTGCTCTTCCTCGCCATCTTCATCATCATGAGCTTCTTGCTCTACGGAAGGATCGACAGCTCGGAGAGCAGCAAGCGAGCGAGCAAGGACGCAGAGTTTGATGTACGAGACGGTTTGGAGGAGATTGTTAAGGATTCTTTTCTTTTTTTTTAGTTTGCTACGACTTCTCCTTTTTTTGGAGATAGTTACGGATTCTTTTTTTTTGGGATTATTATGAGTTCTCTTTTTTACTTGGAGATTGCTGCGAAATTCTTTTTTTTTTTGAGATTATATTACTAATCCTTTTAAGGGGATTGTTACGAGTTTGTTTGAGTACTCCCTAGTTCTATTTTCTAGGGTTTTATTTGAGTTCTGGAGATAATTTCAGGATTTCTATCCTTCATTTAAAGTCTACATTACTGGTTTTCACTTTTTCCATTAAAGTTCACTTTCCTGGCTTTCTCTTTCGCAAAAAAGGTTTTCTTTTTCCTTAAACTTTACTATACTGGCCTAATTCTCGTCACTGTTGCTGCATCTACTTCTTCTTCTTTTTCGTCGTCTTCTGGCGTAGGCTTAGGAACGGAAGGCTTATCGACGCGCTTCATGTTTTCCATGCACTTTACCACTTTTTTTGTATTGTGGAAGCCCCTTCGATTCCCCCCAAGAGGACACGCTTAAGAAGCTGCCGCGCCGCGCTGTGCTTTATTGATGCCGTCTAAGATGATGTAGCAGCGGCCTCTTTTTGTAGAGGGCTAGGGGGCTATAGAAGCACTCTTTATATTCCCGCCCCGACCCCCGCCGGAGTGGCCCTTGAATGCCCCCAGGCAATAAAAAAATAAAAGCTTAAATCTCCACTCTAACAAGAAGCCGCCGTTCCTGGGCATGCAGTATTTGTATAAAGTCCCCCGAGACGCATAAATATATGCAGTCAAGAAGTGGAATCGATATGCCTGAACGGTTCTGTGAAAAGGAAGTTCCTATATTGATAATATTTATTGTAATTCTGCAGAGCAGCACGCAATCCAGCACCAGTTTTTAAATCATTATACACTGAAATGAGGCAAGCCGAGCAGGGAAAACCGCCGCTACTGATGTGGAATGGCTAAAGTGCGCGGCATTTTATTGTTTTAAGGCGACATCAAAAATGTGAATATAGACAAAAAAACGAGAGTTGTACCCTGGTAACCATTCACTTTGGTTTTTTATAAGTTCACCTTCTATTAATTATTCATAGCTATGCCCTTTTCAATCTCTATTTAATCCTGCTATTTAATATTTCCAGTGTGGGTAATCAATTTTTACCAATTATGGTTGGGGAATCTGTGTTTTTTTTTTCTTCTCCTTCTGTATAATGGGCATAAAAATATTTTGTTTAATAAAAAAAAACATTTTTTTAAGGCTCAGATGCGTCGTCTGCGTGACAAGGTGAGCGACCTCGAGAGAGCACTCGCACGCAATGGCGACGAGATGGGCCGGATACGAGCCGAGCTCGTCGAGTCGGAGCGGAAGAGGAAGGAGCTCATTGACAAGCAGATTGGTACGTTCGGGCGGCTAATTAGGCATTTACATTAGGAATCATTGACAAACAGATTGGTGCATAAGGCTAATTAGGATTAACAATAAGCATCGCATATTTCTCAAAAGCCCATTTTCTCTTAACTACATTCGACTATATTTAGTTGTTTCTATAAAAAATAAATGAATAGGTCATTTTAAACATCGTCCTGAATCGCTACATTTTCAGAGAAGGAGAACGAAATCTACGATGAAAAGGCTGAAGCACACAAGGATCTCGAGGTAGCGTGGAGAATTATTTCTATTTCTTTAACTTCTTATTTTATTTTAATTATATTTCTGTATGCTAGTGTTTCCCATAATGTTATATACAGCAATGGACTAAATCATTCTAACGATTAATAACTTTTTTTATCTAAAAAAATTTCCCTGATAGTAGTTTTTTCTAAAAAAAAAAAAATTCCCATATAGTAGTTGTTACCGTAGTTTGCATTAGTTCATTTGTGCAATTTCATGTTTTGAAACATGAGTAACAAGATTTTTTTCTCCAGAAGACAGTAAACAAAGCGGCCGAAGAGGGCGACGGCGGAGGAGAGCATGCTGAAGGAGGAGACGTTGAAGGCGAAGAAGGAGGTGTTCAGGTTCGTGTTGTCGAGGACTGACAATGAGCTGAGAACATTTAGTAGTATTCTGCTGCGTTCAACGGTCTTCCAGAGCAGCTGTATACATTTAGAACTTTTAATACTTTTTTTAAAGACATATTTAAATTGCATTTCGCTCGCACAGGACATGTTCCTTAACGCTAATTGTAAGGAGAAAAAAAAGGAACGAAAAATCGAAATTTTTGGTGATGTTGACACTCCCCGTATCACACCTGCAAAAACGCTTATTGTTAGTATGTAGTATATGTGGAAAGCTTTTCTTTTTTCCGGCATTCAACAAAGCAATCAATCATTGGAGGTTTATTCCTATTGATTAACAGCCGCATTGTTTGCACCGAACCACCAGTTCATTCGATAAGCCGAGAAGTAGAAAACAAATGATAAAAAATTTTTCTTAACTATACTCGCACTATAGCTTTCTCGCTAGAATTTTCTCCAAATTACATGAATTTATTTTGTTTATTTTCAATTACAAAAGTGTTCCAAACACACCGAAGGCACAGAAGGAAAAGGAAGACTAATAGAAGCGACATCTTTAGAGTTATTTCATATTTCTGCCATCTTTTCAGGCCGTAGTTCCGATTGAGCAGCACGATGACAAGGAAAAAGAGGAAGATAAAGCAGTCGTGCCGATTCCGGAGAGTGGTTCGTTCGTGGGCAGCTTTTGAATTGGCAAGAATAAAAAAATGATTTTAATTTCAAAAAAGTATATAGTACATAAATTGTGGTGACTAGCTAACATCTTGATACGGAAAAAAACTTCACAAACAAAGAATAATCCTATTGAAATAGATGAAAGATATCGGATATATACTTTTAAGCGATCGAATTAGAACTTAGTTATTCATTAAAATTTTTTTAAACGATATTCCTTGTATTCCAGGAGGAAACAAGGCGGCAGTTGTTCGTCGATTCCTGAACAAGAAGACATCGACACCAGCTCTGACTGCACTTCGGGCACCCGAAATGGATACGTGTCCACTTCGCATCAACTACAGTATCCCTCATTCGGATGTGCAGGTTTGTAAGATTTTCTTAGCTTCTATCTCTCTTTCTCAGTCTCTCTCAGTCTCTCTCTCCCTCCCTCTCTCTCTCTCCCTCTCTCTCTCTCCCTCCCTCTCTCTCTCTCTCTTTTTATGGAAGAGTCTAACGAAAGCTAACATCCTTCAAAAAGATATAAATATCTAATTTCTATTAGAAGATGTTTGTTAAGATTGTTTTTTTATTGAAAAATATACATATGAATAACCTTTTTTTAAATATGAAGAGAAAAGAGGAGGAACTGAATTAAAAAAAAAATTCAGATGCTCGACATGTACGATGTGATCAAGTTTGACAATCCGGACGGGGGAGTTTGGAAGCAAGGATGGCAGGTATCGACTGATATTCACATTATTTTCCTTTTTTTATTATTTATTTTTATTATTTGAATCTTCTCTTTTAGAAATGTTTTTTAAAGGAGTTCTTTAAGATGTTTTTGAAATAATTCCTTCATCAATTTTTCTCCATAGATCAACTACGACGCAGGCGCAGTGGCATCCGAACCTCAGCTGGAAATCATCGTTGTGCCTCACTCTCACTGTGATCCAGGCTAGCGTTGGCTTACTGTACTATTCTAAACTTATTGTATTTTACGCAACTTATTGTGTTTTACGAAGATTACGGTATCATACGAAACATTGTGTTTTTTTTCGAAAGCTACGGCAGCATAAGAAACTTTACTCATTGTCAGTTATACGGAACATTTTGTATGTATGATACAAAACTTGTTATGTTATACGAAAATTTTTGTATTATACGAAATATTTATTAGCACATGTTCATGATATATTTTTATTTATTTATTTTCTGATAACGAGTAATTATTGCATTTTAACCTGATTTCTTTGTTAAGGCTGGATTAAGACGTTCGATCAATACTTTGAGCAACAGACGCGTCATATTCTCGATCAGGTTACACTCTTTTTAAAGTTATTTTTTTTTACTTTACCAACTAAAAATAGCCAAAGAAAAAAAAACAATATCGTTATGAAGTTTTATAATTGATAGGATTCTTCCCTAATTTACCAACTTACCTCAACCTTAACGTTTTGTTATTGTAAGGTAAGGCAACGTTATGATATTGTTTACTAGATTATGCCATGTGTATTTTTGTTATTGTAAGGTAAGGCAACATTATGCTATTGTTTACTAGACTGTGCCAGTGTTTACGAGCAGATAATAATAGAATTGGCATAAAAATACAGTTACGTAGTGTCATTAGCAGTAATGCCTACATTTCGTTCTCTTCCTCAGATGTCGCAACAGCTGCTGACCAAGACGGAGATGTCCTTCATCTATGCCGAGATGAGCTTCTTCGAGTTGTGGTGGGCGGCCGCAGAAGAGCCGCAGAGGCAGGCGGTTAAGTAGTCAGTTTGTTTTTTTAGTTTGATATATTTGTTTATTTATTTAATTATTTGTTTATTTATTTAATTAAAAAAAGATACTATCAACAATTATCAATCCCTTTTTCGTTTACTCTAATTTCGAGACAATTTTTTTCGGCTACTTCTAAAATTAGTTTGAGAAAACAAACGCTAATGTAATTCCCCTGATGCCTGCCTAATAAGTGTCATTGTGAGTGGCGAAGAGAAATTAATGAGCCGCGGTGGTTTTCCGATTGTCTAGGATTACAAGTACCTTTGCCATTTTTAGTCGGTGATTGGATTGGATGTAGGTGTAGTGGCTGTATAATATCACACCAATGTACTTTCCTGATTATCGCATGCTTTGCTCATACACGGCAATTAGGAAAATTCATCTGTTCATCTCGTTCATCTATAGGAAAGTTCATCTTACATAAATTTCAAAAACGTAAGCTAAATTTCAAGATGAACTTTCCTATAGATGAACGAGATGAACAGATGCACTTTCCTAATTGCCCTCATATACAATAGTAACCTGCCGTATCCCTCCTCACCCACTTACAGTAACCTACCGTATCCCTCCTCACCCATTTACAGTATGCTGGATGCTGGCCGACTCGAGATTGTCACGGGTGGCTGGGTGATGACAGACGAAGCGAATGCGCACTTCTACTCCATCATCACGGAGCTCATCGAGGGCCACGAATGGATCAAGAATCATCTTGGAACTGGTACGCCATTTGTTAGTCGTCGAAACCACACCGAAAATTAGGAAATCAAAAATAAACGGGAAAATTTGGAAATAATAAACCGCACACCGAAAATAGGTATGATAATAAATGTACATTTATTTTTGTCGTATTAGAGGAATACAAATTTCAGAGGTATTTGTTAGTAAAACAAATGGCATTGAATGCTGGGAAGATCGGTGAATTGCGTGATCTCCCAACGTTATAATAAATTTAGCGAATTTTTAACCACCTGGCAGAAGATTTCGGAGAAAAAAGAACTTACTACAGTGTTTCGAAGTAGATATGTGAAATTTAAATCTAAATATGCAATATTTTTTAATATTTATATAAAACTTAATTTTAAATAGTTTAAATGGTATGGTCCAAGTTGTTTTTTCGCTATCTCGAATTTGTCCGCGCTATAATTCTTTTTATTTATGCAGATATGACTTGGGCCGGGGGTTACAAATGGCCAAATGGCCTGCCCGGGGGGTTACAAAGTGAAAGATGCACGATAAAGAGAGGTTTCCGGGTCTTCGGCATGGGGGGTTACAACGCTGTGATGAGTCAGACCTATTTCCGCACTGGATATGTGGCTAAATATCAAAGGGTTTTAATACTTTTGACGTTTGTTTGGAATTAATTTCTTCAAGGATATAATTTCTTCATCTTGGCAGAAAATATTCTCGTTCTTTTCCAGAACACCTCCCCAAGACGCACTGGTCAATCGACCCGTTTGGACTTTCGCCGTCTTTACCTCAGGTTAATTTTTAACAATTTAATTTTGCTCTCATTGTCAGGCCGATTCCTCTTTTTTATTTCATTTTTCATTCTTTTTTTTTATCTCTTTAATTTCATGCGCGCATTATTAATTTGTAATAGAATTGTTTTTTTTTGGCAACCGCTGCTTTGCTGTGTAGCATAATGTAGAAGAGAGGAAGCGAGTAGCATCACTGTTGCGCCGTCTTCAGTCCCCACTAGACTTTTCAAAGCCATTATTGCTCTTTGTTTCCTTCAAATTTTTTATGTGTCGACGAAATTTAGAATTGTTTTCGGCAGCCATATTTTAAAAGAAACCATGCATATTTTTCCCTCATTTATTAAAGGTCAGATTTTCAATTTTCTCTGACCATTATGATCGGCGTTCGGCGTCTCTCTAAACCACAGCATACTCTCTCGCCCTTGTATGTCAGGCAAAAAGGCGCGAATTCAAGCGAGAGTTTTTTGGTTCCTTTAAGATCCTCGCCGCCGCGAACATCACTCGAGCGGCCATTCAGCGTGTGCACTACTCGGTGAAGAAGCAGCTGGCCAAGCAGAAGCAGCTCGAGTTTGCGTGGCGGCAGCTATGGGGTTAGTGTGGGCCGTATTTTAGGGCCGTATTTTAGGCCTGTAATTTACGGCCCTATTTTAGGGCAATAATTTATGGCCCCTTTTTTCGGTTTTAACTGGATTCATTCATTCTTGTGGAGATACTTTAAAGTGACCAGATTTTTTTCTCTAACAACAAGGCTAGGATTAAACTTTAAAAAAAGGGGCGGAGTGGACAGTATTCCTTCTGAACAATCACAATAAAAAATGGCTGCCTGATTTTATGGCGATTTCGTTGTAGGAACACATTCTTTCAACTGACGGGCATATTCTGGTCTCTAACAACAAATCAGGATAATAAATGGAGTAATTAAAATCTCTGTTTTTGTCCTATTTTCTTGATAAAATCCTTTTGTTTTTATACTTTTACTCACTACCATCTTGCTTGGCAAGTTGCTTGTTTTATTAGGTAGGTAAACTAATGATATTGGAGCTTTAGCTGACGATTTCCAAAAGGTTGTTGGATCACGAATGAACGCCGGTGGTTTTCACTAAATTATCTTTGACATAATATCTCTAATTTAATGGGAAAAGTGTTACTGTTGTTTGCCATGAGAAAGTTTAAAAAAAGTAAGCCATATTAGCCCGATGAGCGACTAAACATTAGTATTATTTTTATAATATTATTGAATAAATTTGTAAAAAAAATTAATGCTGAAATGATTTCGTTAGCTGGAGACTCGGCTGCAACAGACGTAGAGACGCACTTGTTCCCGTTCTATTCATACGACGTGCCACACACTTGCGGACCGGATCCCAAGGTTTGGAGGGGCCTTTTGATCACTGGTCTAACTGGTCTACTTTGGTTCCCTCTCTCTCTCTCTCTCTCTCGCTCTCGTCTCTCTCGCTCTCGTCTCTCTCTCCTCTCTCTGTCGCTCTCTCTCTCTCTCTCTCACGTACGCTTCATATATCTCACCGCTTTCCTGTCACTCCAAGAATATTCTCGATTTGCTACTCGTATTATGTTTTATGATTTTATTTAGAGCAATAATTTTTTTTTAATTTATATTCTGCATATCTTGTTTTATTTTGAATAGAGAAAAATAGACAGATGTGCATTTCGATCCACAAAGCCAAATGCTGTACTCCTTTGAAGATTTGCTGCCAATTCGATTTCCGCCGCTTGGGCGGAGGAGGGATGAGCTGCCCATGGGGAGCACCACCCGTAATTGTCACCACGGAGAACGTCGCGGCAAGGTTAGGGGGATTACTGTATTTTAGGGGGGGGGCATTACTGTATTTAGAGTGATTACTTTAGTTAACAGAGTTGGCGTCTTAATGGGTTTTAAATATGTGTATTTACTTTATTTATTCACCTGAACAATTAAACGATTGTTATATAGGAACACCTGAATTTAACAGAAGGATTAAATGGATTAAGGTATCTGTGCCTAGTAGTAATAGCGAGGTTCTAAGACGAGCAACTATATTTATCTGTCTGATATTGAAGGGTTCTCCAGTTATTACTGCATGATTAATGAGCCGTATCTACGGTTTGCTGAAGCTAATTTTGAGATTCCGCTTAAAAAACTTTTTTAAACTGATACAAAGGATTTTCTTTGCGTTTTCTATTTTTTGTGTATTTTTTTGTATATGAAATTTTTTTCAATTCCAAAACAATTTAAGCATAATCTCAACATCAGCTCTTTCAAACCATAGATTCGGGCCATTAATCACCAAGTAGGCTGGAGAACTATCCAATAGTAGACAGTTTATTTGTTTGCTTGTTTTTTTTATTAAGTGAAAATACGATTTCAGAGCACATTTGCTGTACGATCAGTACCGTAAGAAGAGCCAACTCTACAAGACGAACGCTCTTCTCATTCCACTCGGAGATGACTTCCGGTCAGTAGAAGACACGATTATTTTGTCAATTCGTCATTTGACCAACTTTTTCGAAAGAGAGGGAGAGAGAGAAGAGAGAGAGAGAGAGAGAGAGAAGGAGAAGTGAAAGAGAGAGAGAGAGAGAGAAGAAGAAGAGAGAGAGAGAGAGAGAGAGAGAGCGAGAGAAGAGAGAGAGTGAGTTTGTTTGTATGTAAATCGTTAAAAGATTACTTCTTAACTCCTTAATTGCTGTATAGTGCACTCTTTTTTTAATTTTAAAAATATATGTTTCGTATAAATTCTTTAAAAGAAACATATCAACAAATGATTTAATTAATTAACGCATAAGCTTCCTTTAACTTTCTAGGTACGACTCCGAATTCGAGTGGAATGGCCAGTACGAGAACTACAAGGCACTCTTCGAGTACATGAACAAGCAGAAAGAGTGGAATGTCAAGGTTATTCATTTCTTTCCTCCTGTTTCTCTCTCTCTCTCTCTCTCTCTCTCTCTCTCTCTCTGTTTCTCTCTCTCGCACTCTTTTCCCTCTTTCTGCACCTCTCTCTCTATCTCTCTTTTTCGCTTCATCTTTCACTATCTCTCATTCTCTAGCTCTCTCTCTCTCTCTTTCTCTCTCTCTCTCTTTCTCTTTCTCTGTCTATCTCCCTCAATGCCATTCTCTTTCAGGCCCGCTTCGGCACTCTCTCTGACTACTTCACTACTCTGGATCGCAAGCTGGGAGAAGCGAATGAGAAGCTGCCGACGCTGACTGGAGATTTCTTCACTTATGCGGACAGAGACGACCACTACTGGAGCGGTAAGGCCGAGAAAAGAGAGAGAGAGAGAGAGAGAACGATTGAGAGGGGGGAAGAGAAGAGAGAGTAACAGAGGAAAAAAGTGAGAGAGAGAGAGAGAGATTACGAAAGAAACGAGAAATAGTTTATGAATAGAGAGAGATAGAATTAAAGAAAGGGTGGGGAAAAAGGTTGAGAAATAATAAAAGTCTTAATATATGTGTTTTAAAAATATGAAGGATGGTTCCCGGTGGTTTTACTATTGTCGTGGTTCATTTAGTTGACTTGAAGGAACGACGTTGCTTTTTCCCTTAATCTTGTTCTTTGCCTAATAATTACAATTAATTTGAGGATATTTCACGTCTCGCCCGTTCTACAAGCAGCTGGACAGGGTCCTGCAGCATTACTTGCGGTAAGTACACGAGCAAAATTACTATTCTAATTTCGAGCTCTATTTTTTTTTCTTTTATTTCGTTTTATTTTATAGTTGATATTAACAGCTGACCGTACCTATGAACTTTATATATTTTCGTATTGTGCAATATCTCACGGGATTTCTCTATTCGCACTTGATTTGAGTATTTAAAAAAATGGAGATATACAATTTCACTCGTGGTGCACTCGGGGATCTCATGTTACCTGCGCGAAGTTTGCTTCTTTCTCTGATTGAACTTTAGATGATTTATGACTGATAATTATGTATCTAGAGTGTGATAGCATATTTTAATATTTTCCTACTTTCGGTACGAGACCTCATTTTTAGTGCGGCCGACATTTCATACACGTTGGCATGGATGGCCGACAGCGCCGGCTCTTCCCTGACGAACGAGACCTTCCAGCGACTCGTCTCCGTCCGCCGCGCCCTCTCGCTCTTCCAGCATCACGACGGTGTCACTGGTACGGCCAAGGATGACGTCGTGGCAGACTATGGAGAACGGTGAGAGGAGTGGCGGGAGAATTTTTGAATTTTAAATCTAGCTTCTCTCACTTTGAATGGCAGTGACCTGTGGTAAGAGAGACGAGAGAGAGAGAGAGAGAGACGAGAGACGAGAGAATGAGAGAGAGACGAGAGAGAGACAAGAGAATGAGATAGAGAGAAAAGAGTGGAGAGAGTGAGAAAAAAAGAGGGCAGAGAGGGACTAGCAGAGTGTTAGAGAGTGAGAGAGAGAGAGAAAGAGGAAGAGGAGGGAGAGTAGAGAGGGAGATGTAACAATTATATTTTTGAAGAGATACAATATCCTTTTCTGACACGAACTGTTATTTTATTAAAAATTAAATATATATATATATATATATATAT
Source organism: Allodiplogaster sudhausi (assembly GCA_945643635.1). Taxonomy (NCBI): domain Eukaryota; kingdom Metazoa; phylum Nematoda; class Chromadorea; order Rhabditida; family Diplogasteridae; genus Allodiplogaster; species Allodiplogaster sudhausi. The sequence goes on along the minus strand of CALZFC010000016.1, from coordinate 5,486,211 downwards.
ATATATATATATATATATATATATATATATATTTGTGGTGGTGCTTCAACGATTTTCAGAATTTTGTTAGAGTTTGTATCTAATGAGGTGATGTTGTCGCGTCTAAAACATGCACATTTTTTCTTATTTTTAAAAGTGTAATTTTGTAGTTTTTTTTTGTCTGAAACTGTTAGAACATTTCTCGAAGAGGAGGTGGATATATTAGAGCCTTCAAATAGGCCTTTTCTATTTCACGGCCCACATTATTCAATTTCGGTGTTACAGTATGCTGTCTGCTCTGCTCGACTGCGAGGAAGTGCTCGCCGTCTCTGCTGAGGCACTCCTGCAGAAGAAGGGATCAGCGCCTGGGCAGATGCAGATTGACGAGACGAGGGGCAGTCAGGATGCACTCGCGGAGAAGAGGGTGGCAGAAGTGGGCAGGTGAGCAGTGTGTGAGAGAGAGAGAGAGAGAGAGAGAGAGAGAGAGAGAGCTGCAGAGAGAGTAATAGTGAGAGAGAGAAAAAAAGACAGAGAAACCTAGAGAGTGTAGAGTGAAGTGAAAGGCAGAGAGAGAGAGAGAGAGAGAGAGAGTAATAAGGATATTGAAAGACAAAGAGACCTAGAGGGGAGAGGGCGAAGTGAAAGGCAGAGAGAGAGAGAGAGAGAGAGAGAAATGAGGAGGGAGAGGAGAGAAAGAGAGAGAGAGAAACAGAGAGAGAGAAACAGAGAGGGAGGGAGAGGAGAGAGAGAAAGGAGAGAGGGAGAGGAGAGAGCGGGACATAGAGAGAGCGAGAGAGAGAGAAATCAAGTATGAGGATGACCGGAGCGTTACCTTATCGAAAGGTGTCCGTTGGCCATTAAGTGTTAGCGGCCTCTATTTGCGCGTAACCACCGGTGCTAAAAAAAATCACTTATAATTAGATGAAAAAAATAAATTATGATTTCAACCGTCTTCAGCTCGCTGATTCTGTTCAACTCGCTCGCTCAACGAAGAAACGACGTTGCATGCGTACGCGTTGCGGATGTCAAGGCACGCGTGCGACGCGCTGCGGTCACGGGCGCGGCTGGCGGTTCGGAAGGTCCGAGGATGGGTCAATGTTTTGATTTGGCGGTTTTTATTTATCACACTTAAATGAATAATCTGCAACATTCGCTCATATATCAATTTGCTCGTTCTTAAGAGCACTTTCAATAATTATTTCTTGAAATCATAAAAAAATTAACCAAAATAAAAATGGATTAAAAAAAACTCAAAGTAATATATTTAAAAAAAATGGACTTAAAATGATCTCGAGTAAAAATATACTTTAAGGGCGTCCGCAACAGCAGATTTCACCCGTTCTGCGAGTGGAGCAGTCGGGTGGAGAGCAGAAGATTGTCGCAGCAAGCGATGAATTTGAGGTTACAATCTTGTATTTTCACTTTCTTTCTTCTCATTTATAAAATTCTGGAGATTATTATTTCTTTTTTTTATACGTTTGTGGCTTTCCAGTGTAATCAAGGCATTATACCGATAATCGAATATTCAAGCAATAATCAAAGTAAGAAGAGATCAGTTCTCAAAAAGGGCGGTTCATGCGCCGTATTGAACAACCCCCCCCCCTTCGGATTGCTCACTCACAATCAGAGAATTTTTTTTTTGCTTGAAAAAAGGCATTTTTTTTCCAGAAAAAAAGATTTTAGACCAAAAAATAATTCGTTAAAAAAATTGCACCGCCCCCGGCCTGGAGTCGTGCACCGGACTTTGTTCAGCACTGATTGTGAGAATAAAGTAGTTGATTTTAATCTCGACTTATTTAAAGAAAATTGTTTTAAACTGCTATGGTATGGTCACAAAAGGTCCGTCAATCGTAGAATTATATCAGCGTAGTGATATCTTGTGTGCCATCGCCTCAAAACCACCTGCCAATAAAAAGCTGTTCAAATTGGATGCTCATAAGAAAACGAGCACGCCAATTGGTTGCAACTGTCTTTTTTTACTTAAATTAATTATTTATTTAGTAAATAAATAAATAAACTCTTAATAGTTTTTTTACATCCTTCAGCTCTGCTTCGAAGCGGACATCGGCCCGTTCTCACTCGTCACTTACAACATTGTCTCTGAGACGGTGAATGACAAGGAGAAGGCGACCGTTCAAGGGAACAACAAGATTGAGAGGTTTTTGTTTTTAATTAATGATTGTTTTTAATAAAAAAAATCCCAGTACGTTGGTGCATTTTATTCATCAGGAGCCAATTGAAAAAGTTTTTTTTTATTACTTGGCAGGTGGTTTTGATGTAATTGCGGGACAATATATCATGATGGTGATATTATTCACTGATCCATGGGGCTTCTTTAGTTCTATAATAGTCTGTAATATTGACACGATTGAAATAATGACACTTGGGCTAACTGCTAGTCCTATTGTTACTACTCTTATTCTATCATTAAATTTGCTACGAGAAAAGGGAAACTTATGGTGGTTTTGCGGTGAGCACAGCCGTAAGAATGTCCTAGGGGTCTTGGGTTGTGATCATCCCAAGCCTTTCCTTTGATATAAGCTATGTCTTTTATGTCCCATATATTTGTAGTGTTATCAACACATTATTACTATTTCTGTAAGTGAGAAAATTTAGTGGTAGCGAAATTTCTTCGAGATTTTAAAGTTGCTACGTAATTAAATTGTAATCTCGCGCATTTCGTTAGGATTTGCTTCATCGGGAGTATTACTCTAGTTTCCCGGAGTGTTCAGAGTGAGGGAGAGAGAGAGGGAGACGACTAAAATATTAATATTTAGTAACTTTTACTAGAATTATTATATTTGAGAGATTAAATAGACAGAAAATATATTGTTATAGATTTAACTTTTAATAAAAGTATTGTCAAATAAAGATGAAATAGAATATAAAAAATATGCTAATATATTTTACATTTAATATAATTATTATCATGAATAGATGCAAATTTAGTCAATATTTTGGCTTTCTTTACCTTTCCGAAGTTCTCAACAATTTTTTCTCCAAAATCTCTGTGCTCTGCCACATAAGTGATTTGCTTGTCACGATACACAGCAAATTAAAATATGTCTAGCGGTTGTTTTTTCGATTCCGTGGACATCAGGATTATTTTTCAGTTCACTGAAGTGGTTTTGTTTGCTGTTTTTAGTTTCCTACTAATGTTAAGTATTCTGGTTGTTTTCATAGTGCTACCATTAAATTGCTTGGTGACAAGGGAATGTTATGGTGGTTTGGGGTTTTTTGCGGAGTGATTGTTCCGGAAGAATTTGATGCTGTAACGCAATTAAGTTATCTCTCACTTTTCATTGGGGATTTCTTCATCGGGAGATATTGTGTTAAGCAATGAATGTATTGAATTAATTTCGTTCTTGGGTACTTTAGTCTGATCTGGCCGTATTCATTGCTTGGAAATGCAAGCAAATATCTAGGGAATGCAAAAGCCAATAACGCGGCACTCCCTGTTGACAAGAATTGTATTGTCGGGTGACTTCTTGATTGATTCGAAAACGGAGGCGGACTGCTTCTTGAAAAATATAGGGTTTTTTATTTATTATTATTGTAGTATCAACAAATAAAATGTTAACCATAAGATTAAACAAAAGAATATTGTTTTTAATACCTTTACTAATAACTAATTAGGAAAAGAGTTAATTGGCTAATATTAGCTGTGAACACTAACATCCAGACGCTTGCATGTCTGATCGGTGTAGTAGTTGTTGATCTGGACTTTCGAGCAGACTGACTGAAGTGGCAATTTAGTTTTTATTATTATTATTATTATTCTTATTTATTTATAATCATTAATATTAGATGAGTATAAAAAAGGAATCTTTGAAAAATATCATAGAAGTATTTGATTATAATAATAATTGTTATTATTATGAAATAAAGTTAAAATGAACAAAAGTAATAATAATAGTAATGAAAATGTGTATTAATCAAAATGAGTGTGAGCGAGATACCCGAATACTCTTTTTATTCATAGTTAACAATATTTGATGAGTGCCAAAAAGGAATTTAGAAAAAATCATTCCGAGTCGATGGAAGTATTTGATCATAATAATAATTATTATTATAATAAAATAATTCTAAAATAAAAAAAATAATGGTAATAAAAATGTGTATTAATGAAAATGAATGAGAGCAAGATACACGAATGCTCTTTGCCAGCGTAGCGTGGTCGCTAGGTTGTTTGGGATGGAGCTTGCCAACGATGCCTTGGCAAGCCTCGCAAGGTTCCATGGCCAGGGTCTGAATTTTATGGGGTTTTATTTTTTAGGCATTTTAAACAGGTCTATTTATAATTTGTGTTTTGTTAAAAAAAAGAAGAAATTGTTAGCAACTTTTCACTGGGCGCCGAAATCAAATGCCAATTGTGGATGCCAAGTGGTTCTATATTCATATGGTACTTATTCATATTTAAGGCAGCCTCACATTAAGACCCTTAATGGTTTAGGAGTAGCAATACAAACAAAAACATAGTAGCTTGCATTACTGACTGAATGGATGAGAAGTGAAAGGAAGATAAGAAGAAGAAAGAAGGAGTTGCGATCGGTCGATTCCATCTCACTCTCTTTGTTAACGTCAATAGAAGAATGAAAGAATGAAACGCCAGCTGAAAATGCGATAGCGGCCCTTTTTTTCTTTTTTCTTCTCCAATACCCTGTCCTTTCGTTTTCAATGACTCACACTCATGTCTCTCTCTCTCTCTCTCTCTCTCTGTCGCGCTTGCTCTCTCTCTCTCTCTCTCTCTCTCTCTCTCTATGTCACGCTCGCTCTGTCTCTCTCTCTCTCTCTATGTCACGCTCGCTCTCTCTCTCTCTCTCTCTCTCTCTCTGTCTCTCTCTCCGTCTGTCTCGGCATCTTTCCGTGTTTCTCTACCCCACTAGCTGTCGATTTTTTCCCCAGCTCATCTCTTTCTCACTCCAGCCCTTCCTCCTTTTCTCTTTCCTGGCTCGCACTCTCTCTCTCACTCTCTCTTTCTTTCTTTCTCTCTCTCGCTGTCTCTCTCTCTCTCTCTTTGCCATTCTTTCTCTCACTTTTCCAATATCAAGGCCACCTGTGCGATAATTAAACCAGCAACGATAACAGAATTAGTCAAGCGGCCAAGATAAATAAATGAATGTGACATGAAATTGTTCTCCTCTTCTTTCATATTTTCTTGATAATGAAAAAAAACACGCGATTACTAATTATTATTGTCGATGCATGGGCGAAATTTTTTTTCTGTTTACGATGCAAACCTTTTGTGGTCTTGTGATGTAATAAAACGAATATCAAAAAGTGATTTAAAAAATGACTTTTAAAAGGAATTCACTTATAATAATAATAATAATTTTTTTTATTCTTATTATTCTTATTATTTGTACAAATTGCATCTTATATCGAAGTTTATTTAATTCTTCTTTTCAGCAGTGACTTTGGCTTCTCCGAATTTACCGATAGCGCTGCCACTTTTGAACTACGCGTCGATTCCATCTCTGCAACCTTTGACTCAAAGTCTGGACTTCTTCAGGTCGCTATTTCTTTCTTGCTAATATTTTTTTTAATAACAGCGAAAAAGACAAAAAAAAAATTAAGTGTATATCTCGTTGTCGTTTTTGTCAATGCTTATTTATTTTGCCCTTTTTTTTACTAATTATTTATTGATAACTAGATAAAGAAAATTAACTTGTTTATAAATTTTATGAATATATTCATATTTTCAGTCCGTCACCCCTGCCGGCGGCAACAAGCTGAAGACGGCGCTTTCTTTCCAGCACTACGGAGCGCGAGGGCATAAGAAGAGTACGTATATTTTCCATAACTTTTTTTTACGCTTGTTCTCTTTACTGGATAACAGCTGTATAAAAAAATTGTAAGTTTATACAAGTATGACTTTTTTGCATGTTTTAAAATTGCAGGCAATATACTGAAATGTTATTGTATTATTGTATCTCATTTGGAATCATCGAAATAATGTAGGCAATAGGCAGCGAATGTAGGTTGTGGGAGATATTCGCGATACGCGTTATTTCTTAAATCGAGTTCCTAATGAGCCTCATAGTAGCCGCCGTAGTAACCCTTGCCGTATCCGTGATGGTCTGAAATTTGAATTTGAATTCTTTTTCTTTTTCTTTTCTAAATGTTTATGTATGCTTTTTAAAGACTTTTCCTAACAATTAGAAGACCATCCTTTTCCTGGAATTCAGTAATTGGTAATCATCTTGTAAAAAAAAATATATATATTTATATA
>CALZFC010000016.1:5350000-5477500 GCA_945643635.1 Allodiplogaster sudhausi | reverse complement strand
ACAATTTCCCCTTCAAGTGCTTCAAAATGTAGAATCTGTGATTTGGTCGAGTGTAATTTCTTTAAATTATTGTGTGCGTTGAGAATAGAACTAACAGTAGTCTACTAGATGTTATTTTTATTTAAGAAAAAAGTGTGCCTTTGGTCAAAAATTTTGAATCCGTTGCAAGAAGGAGTAAGTTCTAAAAAGTGTAGAATATTGTGTTCGGGAGTTCTTGTTTGTTGGCTCGAATAAAATACATTTTATGGCGTTGAATAAAATTCCTGGCCAACAAACAAGGATTTCTATGTGAATACTAGTTGAAATGCTAATTGTAAGAAAAAGTTATTGATTAAAAAACATTATAATTGATTTTTTTTGTTGTAGTTAACAGCGGCGGTGGCGACGATCTTTCGGGAGCATATCTCTTCCTGCCGGACGGGCCAGCGAAGCCAATTCCAGCTCCGATAAGGTTTTATTTTAGATTTATATTTTGTTATCTTTATTTTATTGTTTTAAATTTAACACCTAATAGTTTTATAGATTATTATTTTCCATATCTATTTTATTATTTTAAATTTTCCATCAAAGAGATTTATAGAAATTTTTTTTTTTATTCATTGTTTTAATAATTTTAAGATAGCACCGAAATGGTTATATATATATAGAGTTTTCAATCTTCATTTAATTATTATGAGTTTTCTGTGATTTCTATTATAATGGCTTTAAAAATTTTTTATCAGCATGATTAAAGCAATAGAATGATTTTATATTTATATTTTTGGGAAACAAGATGTCATAAAATGAATATGGACTCCTTTATTATTATTTATATTAATGAATATGAGTTTTTTGTGTTTGTGACTAGACTGACATAAAAAAGGCCATTTTAATGATAAGTTGAACTATGTGTGGAGCTCAGAATGTCCATTCTCCTATCCATTTTGCCGAGGCCATGAAAAAGACTTGTCCCCTGATATGCTGGGGTTGGAGCTTCTAATTTATTAGGGGGGGGAATAATAATAAAACCCACATTCTTTTCAGATTTGTCGTAATCGAAGGCGCACTCGTGAAGCGAGTCGTTCTTGCCGGCCCTGCCGATATTCAACTCACCCAGACGTATACCCTGGAGAAGGGACAGCCCTTCGTTGATGTTAGCGGTCTTATCTCTACATTATTTCCAAAAAGTATACTTTTTTTCTTGAATTCTAAACAATATATTGCGGTTAGTGGGCTGAACCGTTATTTCCAACATTTTATTTTATTTCGTACTTTATCCTTGCATATGTTGTTTTTAATGCGTTGGGCTTTTATGTTGGATCTACATGGTCGAATCGTCTAGGTTAATCAAAATCGTTCATACCTAGGTTAGTAGTGCAGGAAAACCACCAGGCCAAAAAATTTATTTTATTATTATCCGATAGTTTTGTTCCAATTTTAATATTATTATTATATCTTTTATTGCAGATAACCAACGAAGTGGACATCCGAGCAAAGACAGAGAACTTTGAGGTTTGGTTCCTATGTTTTTCGTATCTTTTTTTTAAATAATTAACTATAAACTTTTATTTTGTAAAATTTAAAATTTTGATACATAAATTTTGTAATCCTACCCCTAGGACCCTCTTTTATTCCTTTTTTAATGCTCTGCTGATTATTAAAATAAGTATAATTTTTGTTTATTAGAAAAATTTTACATTTTAAATTTCTCCTTGCATTCTAGTACATTTCCTCGAATTAATTGATTGCTTTATTGATTTGGTCTCACTCCAGGTCTCGATGCGCATTGAGAGTGGAGTGGAGAGCGCGGACACCGTTTACACCGACTTAAACGCTCTTCAGGTTAACTCTTGTTCAATTTTCTCTCATTCTTCTTACTTCACGGCTCTCTCCGCCCCTCTCCCTCTCACTCTCTCTCTCCCTCTCTCTCGCTCACTTTCCACTTCTCTATCCCTCTCGCCGCCTTCCTTTTTCGCTCTCTCTCCGTCTCTCTCCCCTCCCCCTCTCTGAAATCCTTCTCTCTCTCACTCCCTCACCCCCCCCCCCTCTCTTCTTCTGTCTCCTCTCTCTCCCTCCATCTCTCTCTCCGTCTCTCTCTCCTTCTCTCTCTCCCTCTCTCTTCCTCTCTCTCTCTCTCTCCCTCTCAGATGATTCGCCGTCGCCGTCAGCTAGACAAGCTGCCCCTGCAAGCGCACGTCTACCCGATGTCATCCGCTGCCTTTATCGAGGACTCCCAGCAGCGGCTCACTCTGCTAGGCGCGCAGGCTCTCGGCGTATCCAGTCTACAGAGTGGTCAGGAGAGAGAGAGAGAGAGGAGAGAGAGAGAGAAAGAGAGAGAGAGAGAAAGAGAGAGAGAGACAAAGAGAGAGAGAGACAAAGAGAGAGAGAGGGAGAGAGAGACAAAGAGTGGTCAGAGAGAAAGAAGGAGAGAATATGAACATATGTTTCTTTTAATATAGTTTTCTTAACAGATGAAATAGAATAAAAATATATTGATATATTTTTCTTTTAATATAGTTATTCTCCTATAAAGATGAAATAGGATGAAAAAATATTAATATATTTTTATTATAAAACTATTATAAAATAAAGATGAAATATGATTTTAAACAAATATCGTAATATATTTTCCGTTTAATTACTATCTTAAAAAGAGGCAAATTTATTCAATATTTTGGATTCTTTGCCTTTGCGAGAACTTCCATTTTTTTCTACGGAATCCTTTGTAATCCACACAATTGGTTTACTTGTCATAAAACACCACAAATTGATCCATATAAATTAACCTCCGATCATTTCCTTTTTCAGGGTTGAATTAGAACTATTTTCTAATTTCATTTTGCTCATGTTATTAGTTAATGTAATGTTATTCTAGGTTGGCTCGAGGTAATTCTGGAGCGACGGCTTTTCCAGGATGACGGAAGAGGAGTAGCGCAAGTTTGTAGTTTTACTTATTTTTGCTTCAATATATTTTTACTATATTATTTCTTATAAAACTGATTGTGAGAATTATGCGACTTAAAACAATATCTGTAAGCATTTTATTTTTTTTTAATCAATTCGACGCTTCCTTCAAGATAGTCCTTTTTAAAAAAAACTTTAAAAAAAAACATTAGGGAGTACTCGATAACAAGAGGACACTCTCGCACTTCCGCCTTTTGCCTGAGACGTTGAAGGGAGAGGCGACCGACGAAAAGGCCAAGGTTTTATTTTATTTTTATTTTCCATTGTTAATTTTTTTTATTAATTTTAATAATCTAGATTTTGTATGTGGTAAAAAATTTATTTGCGACTTAAAACATACAATTTTTATGTATATACAATTTTTCTAAAGAATTTTCATCATTCAGCTTTGTATACATTATTGATGCAGATATCAGACTTTTTTTTATATGATTACGAAATAGCGAATGTTATTTATTACTCTCTTCAGACCGGTTTCCTTTCGTCTTCTGCGCACTCGTCCAGCCGCGCCATGCATTATCCCTTTGTGAAGCTGCTCAGCGAAGGTTAGCTTTTATTATAAATGTATATAATTAAATTTAATGTATATAATTAAATAGTATAGTTTATATATATGCATATATATATATATAATTTTTTTGTAAATATAAAATAAATAACATAACATTAATATTTCCTTGTTACAAGCAAGAATAATATTTATTAGAAGGTAACATAACACATTTAGACTCGGACCTCTCGCCCTCTTTCACTGGGATGACTTCATCCCTTCCATGCGATGTGCATATCGTGGCATTCAGATCGATGGCAGGCAAGACGGATTACACGACCAAGGTGAGGAGAGAGAGATGGAGAGAAAGAGAGAGTGGGAAACAGGGGGGCAGAGAGACAAAACAGAGAGGGAGAGAGAGAGAGTATGTGAGGGTGAGAGAGAGAGAGATAGGGAGAGAGTGCAGGGAAACACAGAAAGAAACAGAGAAAGAGATTAAGAAATTTGAGTGGTGGAAGAAAGCAGCCAAACATTTCAACTGTTATTGTTTCATTGTGATATCAGCACTAATAATTATATACTTATTTCTTCATAATATGCGTGTGTAATTATGCTTTAGGAAACGATTGTTTTGATTTTATATATATATATATATATATATATATATATATATTATTCATTCATTTAATTAATTAATCAATTAATTACATTCTCCTAGGGCCCTACAACTAGCAGCAAGAGTGCGCGCCAACTGTCAATCGGAAGAAGAGCGACGGGGCCAGAGAGGGAGGCCGCACTGATACTCCACCGACCACTCGGGGACTGCCGGTTCCAGGGCAGGGAGGGAGAGTGCGGAGGGGGGAGTCAACAGGTGAGAAAAAGAGGGAGAGAGAGAGAAAAAGGTAGAGAGAGGGAGAGAGAGAAAAGATAAAGAAAGAGAGATTACGAGACTGGGACAGAAAGAGAGAGAAAGAGAGAGAGAGAGAGAGAGAGAGTGAAAGAGAGAGAGGGAGGCAGAGAGAGAGAGAGGGAGAGGAAAACCATGTTACTCAATAGTTGTCCCCTGTTCCAGATGAACCCCTCGGTCCTCTTCGGTGCTTCTCTCAAACAAGCCGAGCCCGCCACTCTCACGATGCTCTACGAATCGGGCAAGCCTGCTCTGGCCATGTCACTGGAGCCACAAGAGCTCAAGACGTACAAGATTAGCTTCTAGTGAGAGGTCCCGAAACGATTGGGATTACGGTGATTTTCAAGACCTCCATTCTGCCGTTAATGTATACTGTACATTTTCCAGCCACTGCATGTATTAAAAAAAACGTGACTCACCATCAGACGCGCCTTGGCCCAAAAACTGAGAAAAGACTTCTATTTTTCTGCGAGGTAACAAGACGCCTTTTTTCTCGGAGTGGGCGTAATAATTTTGTTGAAAGTCTGTGATATGCAAAGATTCGTCATTGTGATTATTTTATGTGAAGAACCAAAGTATTTTCAACTCTTCTCTCAGCTTGTCGTTTACTTTACGTGCTTGTATTACATAAATATGTCTTCGCTGTAGATCTTTTATTTATAATGCAGTCGCACTCTGAGGCAAAATTTCTGCTTCTAACTTCTTTTGCCTTATTTATTTTTTCCCCACATTCTCTGTATCTTAGATTCTTATTTAAATTCATATTAATGATGTCTTCTTCTTTAAGAAAGCTAACACTTCTAGGCTTTTTTTTATAAAGATGTTTAATGCAAGATACAGTGACTAACTGCCTGTGGCGGGTAGTCAGGTTCAAGTGTTTCTTGAATGTTTATTCTTGGTTCGCTGGGTTCTGTTCATAGAGAAATTATGTGTTTCACAATAATTTTTAAGTTCGTCTTCTGTTCAGTGTAAATTGTACGAGAGAATATGAATAAAAAATACATATGTATGCAGAGCCGTGCCAAGGTCGCCAGCATTTGTGAGGTGAGGAAATGGGAAAAGGATGACAGAAGAGCGAGAGTGAGTGAGAGAAAAAGTTCAGAGAGAGAGAGAGAGAGAGAGAAACAGAGAAACAAAACAAGTGATCGCTGCACTTCAATGGCTCGTTTATAAATAGATTCAGTGGTGAATGGAAACCACCAGGCCAAATAATTTATATAAATGTTTATTATTATATTATTCTCTCTCTCTCTCTCTTTCTCTACCCATCTCTCCCTCTTTCTCTCTCTCTCTCCCTCTCTCTCTCTCTCTCTCTCTCTCTCTGACCTCTCTGGAGATCCCTAATTCCTGCGGGCGAACATACAATAGGTTTATTATCGAATTAGAGAGAGAGAGCGTGAGTGAGAGAGAATAGAGAAAGAAACTTTACTATATTATTTAACTTTTAATAAAAATTTAATTTACTTTTCGATTTTCTCAAAAAAAAAACCAGTGGTTTTCTTGTCTCACAATCAATACTCCAAGAAAATGTTGACACTCTCATTTTCGGTGTTCAGAGTGTGCCTGCACCTTTTTAATTCATAGAATAAAGTGATGATTATTTATACATATTTTTTATTACTCTGGCGATATTCGGTTGACATTAATTTTCCAATTATTTTGTGAGTGCAAAATGAACAAAAGGTTTGCGGGCTGATAATTCAAAAAAGTGTCTACTCCAGAAAAGCTCCGTTTATTGTCTAATTTGTATTTTACCTCCGCATTTCTCTATTCGCCTTCTTTATCATTTCTATAACTTGTAAAATTCATAGGGGTCTTCTTAATTTCTTTATTCAAATAAATTTTTTAAAGAAATTTAAAGACATGGAAATGAACATTGCAAATGTGTTCTTACGAATAGTTATCTACCAGCAAAATAAAGCTATATAGCCAATGTAAAGGAAAACATGTTTTTTATAAATCGCAACCAGATCAATTAGTTATTAAAAATTAATTTAAATTATTAGGTGGTTTTCACGCACTCCGGCTCTATGTATGGACGAGCCACCCAAAAACAGCGATTTCTTGCTATACTGCTTGCTAATGAACTATTTGGAATAAACAACCAATAAATATATTTTTATATATTCTTTTTATTCTTAAAAAAACCTATTTGAACAAATAAGTGTTCTTTCTATTGAGTGTATATCTGTGCGAAATTAATATCGGCAGGGCCGGCAAGAATGATTCACTTCACGAGCGCATCTTCGAATAAGACGAATCTGTCAAATTTGGCTGTTTTATTCTGATTATGCTTATTATAATGAACTATTTGAAATGGCATTCTTTGAATTATTTATTAGAAACCGTTAATCTAAATTATCTTTGAAACGGAATATACTGTTCTTTTAATAATCTTTTTATTCTTTCCTTTCTATTGCGTGTTCGGCAAGAACGACTCGCTTCACTAGATTAAGACGAATCTGTCAAATTTGGCGGTTTTATTCTGAATATGTTTATAATAATGAACTATTACCCAAACACAGTTTTTAAATGGCATTCCTTGTCCGATTTATTATCAACCGTTAATCAAACTTATCATTGAAATGGTCATTTTTCCTTGAATCGGAGGTCGTTGACTTCGATTTGCCGACAGCGTATCGACGACACTTACACGGCCTTGTGCCTTGTCACTCGAAAAGACACTCTTGAAAACAGTGAAAGTTCAATGCAAAAGAGATGATCGCAATGGTTACTCCCTCTCTATCCCTCTCGCTGTCTCTCTCTCTCTCTCTCTCTGTCTCTCTCTTTGTTTTTCTGTCACTCTTTCTCTCTTTCGTTCACTCTGCGCCTTCCTTCCTAATCTCTCTATAATCTATTTCACTTTCATTGTCCCTATCTTTTTCGATTGAATGTGTCACTTTCAATCCCAATTTGCCTTTTCGAATCTAACGTCCACATTTGACCATATTAATCAGCTATTTCATTACACCTCTGATAATCGGAGAAGACGAGAGGGATTATTGGAAGAAATTCTGTTTTAAAGGTATGTATGTAGATACTTATGCGCTATTTCTTTGCGAAAAAATGAGATCATAAATCGTTTGAGACCTGAAGAATTGCTGAGAAGGACAACGATCCAACTGCCTGTGACAGGCTATGAAATAGCCATGAAAAGAGGAGCGAGGCTGACACTCTCTGCCACTGCGTTAAATAAAGGTCAAACGATGTCACTATTTCGTTCAAAGGGTGAGAAAAACGAAAGATAGAGAGAATGAGAGATGAAAAGATAGATTGCCGAGAGAAATGAAGAGGTGGAAAACGGAAAAGTGTTAGAAAAAGTCAAAGCAGGAGAAATAGGCAAACGTTCATGTAATATCGGGTTCTGTCGCTATAAGGCGACTGTTAAAGCAGTTTTCATACTTTTTTTATGTTTACAACCTTGAAATGACGAGTTGCTAAAGGGAGTGAAATAGTCAGAAAAACATGAGGCTATGGGAGAAATCTTATCTGACAATTTCGTATTGTTTAATTTTTTTATCACTATATCGGAATATATGTAGGTGTATATTTAAGGAGGCTAAGCAGAAAAAATTAAGTAACCAAAATTAAACAAAACCTATCAGACAAAAGCGAAAATCACACCGTTACTTTGTACGAGTTGATTCTGCAAGTCCTCGCGAAATTAGAATTTCTCGGACTTCATTCCGAGCTCGGAACAGAAGTTCAGATCAAAGAGGATGTGGAGGTGAGGTTGGAGTGCGGCGTAACATTCATTGCATGGAAGTGGCAATTCGCACTGGATCCAGGCTTAAACTTAAATGGACCGTCGATGTGGACTGTTGATTAGTACCACGGGTGACGACCTTAAGGGTCGTAGTATACAACTGAAGGAGAAAACGGAAAGGGGGGGGGGGATTTCTTCTGGCATGCAAATTGGCCGGAGCGGTCTTTTAATGTCCTGAAAACTTTGGTGTCTGAAAAATAAACCATCCCGTGTGTTCCATGCAAGTAAAGACTGGGCTATCTGCTGTATTCATCGTTGCATTCCAAGTTTCATCAAACGAATCAAAATTAATAGTGGGATATTTGTTAGAAGAGCATAAACATGTACAAGATGGAAAAGAATAGAGATTTTGAGATAAATAGAAATTGCAAGAAGAAAGAGGGAAAGATGGTGAGGGAGCGAGAGAGAGAAAGAGAGATAGAGAGAAAGAGATAAGGAGAGAGAGAGAGAGAAGCGATAAGGAATGAATGAGTTGGCCGTGATAAGCCCGGAGGCAAATGAAACGTGGCTCTGTCAGCCGAGCTGTGGTCAGTAATGTCATTGTGGTGCATGTCAGTGAGGAGATGAATGGATGAAGCGAGTGGGAATATTTAAAGAGAGAGAACGGAGAGAGAGAGTGAGAGAGAGAGTGAGTGAGATAGAGAACACGAAGACCGAGAGAGAGAAATGATCGGGGGAAAAGGGAGATTTAAAAAAGTAAATGATACAAGATAGGGAGACATAGAGAGAACGAATGGACACAAATAAAAAAAAGTTCGAAAGCGCTTGGGGGAAGAAATGGAGAGAGAGATAGTGAAAGATCGAGAAAGAAAGAGAAAGAGAAAGAGAGAGAGAGAGAAAGCGAAAGAGAGAGATAGAAAGCGAAAGAGAGCGAGAGAAGGAGATACATTGCCTCAGGGAAAGTTGAATTGGAACACCTTTAGCAGAAGAGAACTTATCTATCCTTTTGCGGAGAGCGATCCGTTGTTTAGGGCAGTCGTTCTTAAACTGCTCGTTCCTCTCTTCTGGTGGGTGGGGCAGTGAAGTGATATTAAATTTTCCTCTACGAAGGCCCAACTTCTCTTCATTATCTCTCAACTCAATTCACAACGAAGAGATCCTTCTTGACTACTATGTTTTTTTTTAATATTATCATTCTCAATCTCAACCAAAATCTTTCTGTACTTCTTTTTTAACTGGTGTTCCATTATGTCGTGAAAATATCCTTATCTCTCCATTTCTCTCACTCTTTTTCTCTCTTTTCTATCTTCTCTCTCTATCTCTCTCGCTCTTTCTTTCTTCCAACCACCTATCCCTATCCTCTCATCCTTCTCCTTTTCAGAATGGAGGCAAGAAGCGCAGTCATTCTTCTGCTTCTGCTCCCATCAGTCTCCGGCTGCATGCCCGTAACTCCTGGACCAGGAGGTAC
The DNA here is from genome assembly GCA_945643635.1 of Allodiplogaster sudhausi. Lineage (NCBI taxonomy): Eukaryota > Metazoa > Nematoda > Chromadorea > Rhabditida > Diplogasteridae > Allodiplogaster > Allodiplogaster sudhausi. The sequence continues at coordinate 5,467,986 of CALZFC010000016.1, read as the reverse complement.
GTTTACTAGATTCAGATGTATTTAGCTTATAAATACACTGAAGCATATTTCTCATTCAAACTAATGGAGAAAAGATAGTGAGACATTTATTTTATTCTTGTATCTGATATGGTTTACATGAATATTTATATGCTTTCAAATCTTATGACATTCTCACTAACCCTCTTCCATCTATTTCTCGCACTCGCTCTCCTTCTCTTTCCCTCCCTCTCTCTCTCTCTCTCCCCCTCTCTCTCTCTTATCACTCTCGCTATCTCTGTATCTCTTTCTCTTGCACTCTGCACCTATCTATGTAGATACATACATACAACACTTTGAAGAGACGCCATGCCCTATTATTAACTTCATGGACATCGGCACGAGTTCTCAAGGGGAATCAGTCGCGCCGGCAGTCGAATGCAGGGTTGGAGTCGAATTTAGCTACATATTATTTTATTAATTATTAATTTTGAGCATTAGAAGAACCCAGCCACATATTTTTTATTCTTAAAAGCGCTACATCTTGATATTTGATTAGTGTGCGATAAAAAAAATAATTCATATAATATACTTCCCATATCCAATTTCAATGAAAAATACAAGATTTTGCCTTGTATGTACATATGTACATACATACGTTCAAAGGTGGTACGCTGCCCGGCAGATTCTACGGCAACCATTTTCCGTGCACGCGAAACAACACCATCTCCGGTTAATCTCTCTTTCTGTATTTCAGGTTCTCTCTCTGTCTTTACATTTCCATCTCTCACATCATTTTCAAAGAGGACAAAAAATGCAGTTTGAACGTTCATACCTTTAATCATCTATAAATCACAATTGTTAGTCAAAGTAACAATAAAAGAACCGAAGTTGTTACTGAAGTTGCCCGCCGGCACTCTGCTCGCGTGCAAGGCCGGCAAGTGGTCGGCGACCGCCGACCCGCACGTTGTGGGCGTGGCGTACGACCCGGCCGATGGCAGCAAAGTCGGATGAATCAGTCAGTGTTCTGAATAAACATTAAATTTTAAATTGCCGCTTCTGCCCTGAGCATTGGCCGCTCTCTCATTCTCGTCTGCTATTTAGCTGAACAACACACATCACGAATTGGAAATCTCAAGTATTTTTTTTAGGTGATTGCCCTCCTTTAAAAAGAACAAGTCTTTTCATCATCTTTGAAACAGCGATAAAGTTTATGTAGCTTTGGTGGGCGCAGCTCTCTCAGGCAGTCATCAGCAGGATCTCAACCAGATCGCAAGTTATATTGCTTGCAAGGCTTCTTAAGGAATGTGTAGCCCAAGACGTAGCCGGGTGGAACGTTGTTTATAATTGACAAGGTTGGCGGTATAAATAGGACTGGAGGATGGAGTACTTTCATAAGGGAGAGGAAATAGAGCAGCTATGTATATAGTGCAGCCATGATAATCTTGATATATCTGCATATACACGACACTCTGCACCGTTCAGCCACCTAAACTCTTTGTAGAGACGCCTTGCCCACCTCTGAACTTCATGGACATCGGCATGGTTCCACAAGGAGAATCAGTCGCGACGATATTCGAAGGCACGGTAGGAGTTCAATCAAAAATTTTAGCTTCATACATTTTAATTAATTAATTATTATTTTTAATACTAGAAGAATCCATCCAAATATTTTTTATTCTTTTGCCTTGTACGTATATATGTATGTATGTAGGTGGTACGCTGCCCGGCAGATTCTACACCATCAATAATCCGTGTAAGCGAGAGCAAACCAACTCTAGTTAGTCTCTTTATCTTTCTATCTCACTCTTATTCTTCAATCAAAAATTTTAGCTTCATACATTTTAATTAATTAATTATTATTTTTAATACTAGAAGAATCCATCCAAATATTTTTTCTTCTTTTGCCTTGTACGTATATATGTATGTATGTAGGTGGTACGCTGCCCGGCAGATTCTACACCATCAATAATCCGTGTAAGCGAGAGCAAACCAACTCTAGTTAGTCTCTTTATCTTTCTATCTCACTCTTATTCTATCTCTCTCCCTTTCTCTGTTTCTGTTTCTCTCTCTGTCTTTACACACAAAAATGACCTATTCAAAACTGAAGTTGCCCGCCACCACTCTCCTCGCGTGCCGGGCCCCCAAGTGGTCGGCGACCCGAAACCCGAACGTTGTGGGCGTGCCGTACGACCCGGCCGACGGGAGCAAAATTGGCTGCATCAGTCAGTGTTCAGATTAAACATAAAATAATTAATGTATGTTTGAATTGCCGCGCCTGTCCTGAGCATAAGCCGCTCTCTCATTCTCGCCTGCTGTTTAGCTGAATAGCACACCTTCGCGAATATGAGTGCGAAGAGCAATTGGAAATCTCAAGTATTTTTTAGGTCGTAGCGCGTGAAATTTTCTATAAGAATTCATTTCTATTACAAAAATTCCGATTGGCACACCTTGCGAAAAAAGTTCGCGAACAGCTTCAGGTGCACCTACCTAATTAAGAGTAGCTTTTCATCATCTTTGAAACAGCGATAAACTTTATTTAGCTTTGCACGCCTGTAGAGAGAGGTCCTCCCCACCTCTCTCTTGGTTCTCTTCCCCTTCCACTTCTTCCCTGTCCCCTGTCCCCCATTGTAGTCTGTACTGTATAGTTATTTCTCCCCTTGTGTAGGTATAGTTCGTGTTTACTGTATTTGGTTTGCCACGTGTAATTGTATGTGTGCCAGTGCTGGCACTAGGTGTTATTGCCTTTGGGGGGTAGAGCATTGGGCCTTTTCTCACCTCTCGCCCTTTTGACCCGGCAAGTTGGGTAGAGCGGGTTGGCCAGTTAGTGTTGGGACGGCTCGGTTGGGAAGCGGCAGGGAGTCCGTGTGGGCAGCGGCGAGAGGAGTGCCGACAGCGACAAGGACATCGGCATCAAGGATCGAGTCAAAGTGATATTGGGGGATTGTATTGACTTGTTCTGTATTTATTGTTTGTTCACTTTCTTTCCCTTTCTTTATAAGTAATAAATTGTTCTTTATTACTTTCCCCGTCTTCCTCACGTTCTAAGGGTGGGAAAAAGGGCTTTAGAAGGAACAGGTCGGTCGTGGAGTGAGTCCGAGCAGCCAGCTCGTCGAGAGCCAAGGGACCACCCTTGGCCACATGGGGGCCGAGTACAACGACTTCTGAGCTGCGACGACGAGCGAAGCGATGACCGGAAGGATTGGATAGGAGGAAGGAGAAAAAAAGTGACGACAGTAGGTCACTTAGAGGCGACAGTTGGCCTGGTACACAGAGCGGCAGTTGGCTCTTGTACCCAAGAAGAGAAGCGGATCGTGGATTGGAGTTGCGCGAGCTGGCAAGGCCATCGCAGTGTGAAAGACACAGATAGAGCAAGCAGGCGTGGCCCTTGCAGTGAGAGAAGGCATCAAGCAGGCAAGGCCCTTGAAGAGAGCGCAGAGAAGCTCCCAGATTGGAGATAGTGCAGAGAAGAACACGAATTGGAGAGAGCTCAGAGACGCACAGAGATAGAAGATAGTGCAGAGAAGCACAGAGTTTGGAGACAGCCCAGAGAAGAAGAGCTCCGGCGAAGAGAGCATTGCGTGTGAGGAGGCGCAGAGAAGCAGAGACTCTGAGTTGCGAGAGAGCAAGCAGAGAGGCGATAGAGCCAAGTGTTCGCGTATATTGGTGCGAATTCGCAGTTTGGGCTGATAAGGTGCGAATCTGAACCTTGCAAGAATGGAGAAGACGTGCAAGAAGAAGAGAGAAGAAGAAATCGAATCTCTCGTTGGACTGATCGAGATGCTTGAGAGAGAAAAAGAGATGGCGAGTGGCGACTGGGATGTTGTGAATGGACTGGGCAACATCGAGTTCGATGATGAGAAGGAGACAGAAGTCTGCCGGAGAGCAGCAACAACATTGCTATGTTTGGATGAGAGAAAGAAGAGGATTGCAGAAGTATGCATATCTCTAGCTAACAGGTTGAAGGTCCTCCTGTCTGAAGCTGTTGTGATTGGTGACTGTGAGAGAACAAGTGAGAGGCTCAAGGGATCAGGAGAGAGAAGAGACGGAGAGAAGGCTCCCGTACCAAGTGAGCGTGAGCGGGTCCGGAACAGGCCAGCAAGCAAGGATGAGTCTGTGGAGTTAGAAAAAGGGAAGTGGTACGACAGACTTATCGCTAAGATGGAAAGTGAAGGCGCTGAGGAGCTAGCAAGTGAGGATAAGGAAGAGGTAGAGAAAGAGAGAGAAAGTGAGAGGGAAGATAGGTCTCATAAGCAGAGAAAATGCTTGGCGGTGAGAAGAGTCGAGAAAGGCGAGAAAGAGAAGTGCGAAAGTGCGAAGAGCGAGAAAGGATGCCAAGTGAACATCGTGAAGAAGTGTTGTGAGAGTGCAAGGGGTGAAAAGAAGTTCCCTTCCTGGAAGAAATGTTATGAGTGTAGTGGATTGGGCCATGGATGGAGAATCTGTCCCACCCGGACGAAGAGAATTGAGAGAGAGAACAATCGGAAAGGATTCCGAAACGAGAGACAAGGAATAGGAAGAAAGTTTGAGTGGAAGAGCAGAGTGACTGGTAAGAAAGAAGAAATGGAGAATTCTGTTTCAGAGACTGGCCGAGAGCGGCAAGCGAAAGAAGAGCCGAGCGAGTGGACGCGAGGACGAGTCCGTGGAGGCGTCAGAAGCGACATCGACTACGGACAAGGAGCTGGATTCTACCGAGGATACGGTAGCGGGCGCGGATACGGTGGAGGCGGGAGGCGAGGCCCTTCCCCGTCCAAGTCAGAGTCGAGGCGACTCTTGCGGTGAGGAGGGGGATGTAGAGAGAGGTCCTCCCCACCTCTCTCTTGGTTCTCTTCCCCTTCCACTTCTTCCCTGTCCCCTGTCCCCCATTGTAGTCTGTACTGTATAGTTATTTCTCCCCTTGTGTAGGTATAGTTCGTGTTTACTGTATTTGGTTTGCCACGTGTAATTGTATGTGTGCCAGTGCTGGCACTAGGTGTTATTGCTTTTGGGGGGTAGAGCATTGGGCCTTTTCTCACCTCTCGCCCTTTTGACCCGGCAAGTTGGGTAGAGCGGGTTGGCCAGTTAGTGTTGGGACGGCTCGGTTGGGAAGCGGCAGGGAGTCCGTGTGGGCAGCGGCGAGAGGAGTGCCGACAGCGACAAGGACATCGGCATCAAGGATCGAGTCAAAGTGATATTGGGGGATTGTATTGACTTGTTCTGTATTTATTGTTTGTTCACTTTCTTTCCCTTTCTTTATAAGTAATAAATTGTTCTTTATTACTTTCCCCGTCTTCCTCACGTTCTAAGGGTGGGAAAAAGGGCTTTAGAAGGAACAGGTCGGTCGTGGAGTGAGTCCGAGCAGCCAGCTCGTCGAGAGCCAAGGGACCACCCTTGGCCACACGCCAAATTTAAATGTGAAAAATGTATCTCAATATAATATTTCAGAAGTTGGCACACTTCCGGGAGGAGCCTGCGCGCCGTTGCCACTCTTGACCGTAGGAGGCGATGTCATCATGCCGACTATAACCGAAGTTGTGAGTATTTGTGATACCGTATTCGCTGCAATAGAAGTGCTCCTCTATTAGAGGCGCCGCTTCTAAAAATCACATTGCAAGACAGTCTGCCTGTTGTTAAACAACACACAACTGAGGATTAGAGGCAGCAACTACATATGGTAGAAGGGTACTTCTTATATGTACATACATATAATATACAGTATCTTAGTACCAAGGATTCTACATACATACATATGTATGTAGATGAAGTACCCTTCTAACTGAGGAGTATTGAAAAAATGGATGTACAGGCACCACCAAAACAGTAAGTACGGTATGTAGTTTGTTCTTGAAAATTATACATATGTTCTTACATATGTATCCTTTTTATATTTCTTGGTTTCTTACTACATAGGTCACGGTAAATCTTTTCTGTATAGTTGATGACGTGCCCAATGGATGCTGTTTTTGGCGTTAAGCCAAACGGAGCGGCAATGTCAGAGAAGGTATGAGTCTTCTCTTTCTCATTGTTTTATGGATAGAGTGAGTGAGAGAGAGAGAGAGAAAGAGAAGGAGAAGGTCTATAGAATATAGTGGTACAAATATGTATGTAAGTACATGAACACAATATAGTCAACATCATTTAGCTTCCCATGAACCTCGTGCTGTCTTGCATAAACGGAGCATGGCACGGCACTCCAGTGGCTGGACAGCAAGGGATGGCTCTGCCTGAAGATGCTGAAGTCGGCTGCATCAGTCAGTGGAGATAATCGCGCATAATACAGTGTTCTCTCTTTTATTGCCCACCCCCTCTCTATGATTGTGAGCGAATTATTAATGCGTATCGAGCTCCATTTGCATGAAAAGAGTGTGAATATTCAAAATATCTATAAGAGCAGTGTAAAGGCTGACATTAATTGATTTTTGGCCGTTGAAAACATAAGAAACAATAAACATTTTAGAACCCGCAGCGCCAGTAGCCTGTCCGGCACTCAAGGTTCTACCAGTCGGCCTGCAGCCGTTTGGCTTGCTCGTCGCGCCTGCCCAGTCGACCGATGTGGTAAGCACTGGTCACTGTATATGTAGATAAATATAATCAATTATCAATCGATATTTTGGAGCAGATCAATATATGAATAGTATATCAACCTACTAATGAATAATCGATACATCAATCAAAGAATTTAACTATTTAACATTATATCCTTGCATGGGGCTCATTGTGAGAAGAGCACATGGATGCTACCGGCCGAACGTCAACTTTATTGCGGGATACGAGTGGGAGTGATACAGTGGTCTGATAGTAGATCAATATATCTGATAGTAGATCAATGTACCAATAATCATTCGATATATCAACGTACAAGACGTTCAGATGAATAGTATTTGTTTTCTGCAAACTAACAATCTATGAACGAAACGCTGAAAGCCTACGACAACAGAAAGATGAATAGATTTTAGCTGTTCATGTGCCCGACGGAAACCGTGCTCGTCACTCGCCCCGTTGGAGTAATGGGTACTCCTGTTGAGGTTGGTGTATGTGATCTACTCATATGTTTTCTTGCTCGCTTATGATTGCCAGGAGCATTAAAGGTTAGTTATAGAGAGCATAGAACACATAGACATTAATACCGTACTCTGCGATGGCACACTAAATATAATATTTTAAAGAAGCCCGCGAATACGGTGTTCTCGTGCATAGCGGGCGAGTGGCACGCGACCCCCACGGCAGGTACGCCCGGGGAGATTCTTCCGACCGCCGCAATTGACGTCGGCTGCCTCAACAAGATGACGACCGAGTGCGAGAATCTCGCCTTCATTGTTGAAGACACGTATAAATATGGCATCGTCTCTAAGCCGACGCAAACCGAAATGGTTCGTGACATTCTATTTATCTTTATTATGATTATATATATATATATATATATATATATATATTCATTGTTATCGCTGCCATCAAATTTTAAACTAACTTATTTGCTGCACTCTCAAATGTGAATGTTTGAAGTACTTCGAATGTCCGACTGGCCTATCTGCTATCACCCTACCGAATGGCGCGATGATGCCGAATCCGCCGGCATGTTATTCATATTTCAATGGGAGGCAGATGGAGAGTTGGAGAGAGAGAGATAAAGTGAGAGAAAGAATTGAGAGACGATGATATGAGATGGAGAATCGGCGACAAGCTACGGTACTTTCAGCTGCCGCCGATGACGGTGTTCCTCTGCAAGGACAAGAAGTGGTCGACGACTACGGACAAGACCGTGGCCGGCACGGACTTCGACCCGAAACAGAACATGGTCGGCTGCTTCAGTCAGTGGCCGTTCCCCTAATATAAAATATGTATGTACTACATATATGTACGATATTTTCCTTTTAAGTCTTACATTTGTTTTATTTAAGATATTATCAATTATATATTCTTAATAATAAAAAAAATGGCAAAGCATAATTTAAAAAAAAGTCATCATGTTAAATATGATATCAGAAATGTGCGAGTGCCCAAAATTGGTGCCGTTCCCTATTTGCGATCCCGACAGTGTCTGCTCCACGATTATGCGATCAGATTGCTTGATTACGTGCCCCGAAGGATTCGAGATGATCCACGTGGTTAGCTGATCACAAGAGTGGAATCCAACCATTCTAGGGTGCACAAAATCAATGTCACCACTATGTTGACGGGCAGCTATACTTCATGAATTCAAAGGGCCGTTCATTTCAATTCAAAGGGGGGTGGTTATCTCGAAATCTAGAAATAGGAAAGATTTTGGAAGCGCTACGTTCGCATGGCTGGTTTATTTGGTGGCTATTCGTCAGCTATTCACTATTGTTGGATCCTCTCCATCATAGGTCGAACCAGGAGTTCTGGCTCTGGTCGCGGGCGGCAAAGCGTCTTGCAAAGCAGACAAAACGTGGACGCCGTCACTGCAATTATATAATGGATTCACATGCAAGCTCACCACAGGTAGGTGTATTTTTTAATTAGCTGTCGAAAATGTTTTAGAAAAAAAACTCGCAAAAGAGACCGAAAGTATTGACGAATAAAAGAAGAACGAACTTACAGCGCCTCAAACGACTCCGCCCGCGGAATGCACGAAGACCTTCGCGGGTCTCATGTACTACCAGGCTGACATGACTGAGGACCCGTTTTTCCTTGCGTACTGTCCCATTGGGCCCGTCTTGTACAACGTTGGTTCCTGGTCAAATGTCCATCCTAGCATATCATTAATCAAAATACATTTAAAAGCAAAATCCATCTGGGGCAATCCGACAGAGAGGAGGAGGAGAGAGAGAGGAACAGAAAGAAAGAGAGGTGTTTACATAGGCATGCTCAATTCCCCTCAGGGCGGAATGGAGGCGGTCGCGCTGGTATGCTTTGAAGGCATGTGGAAGCCGTTCGGAGTGCCCAACTCGATGGAAGCTACGACGGCAGTGTGTGGAAGTCAGTCAAATGCTAGAAGGGAGAGCGATGGCCAAAAAACTGGCTTCCTCTTATTTAGTAGGGTGTTGTTATCCTATGCCACATTTATTCTAACTTAAGCATTTGTAACGTTCAAATTGATGGATAAAAAAAAGCCACATGGGCAATTAGACTGTATTTTTTTGACAAATTCTTTTATCATGCTTTATTTTTATTCTTTTATCAAAATTTATTAATTTTATTCTTTTTACTCCCTCGAACTCCCAGACTGACTAGGCATTCCCATTTCTGGCATTCACTCTAATCAGCCCGGCTTTACCCTGATGCATTCTACGTCTTAAGTACATATCTCCAATACTACGTCTCTGTCCCTCTTCTCCTCTGTGACTCCTCTCTCTCTCAATTCCCCCCCCCCCTCGTCTCTCTTTCTTACGCTCTTGCAGTGACCCCAGCGACCACGGCGTGCAATAATTGCTTGACTGGTATCGATGACATGCTACTCACTGGCGTCATCGCGGTCGCCTCCAAGGGCAATTGCTACGTGAAATGCATGGCGGACGGGCAAAAGCTCACGGGAATGGTCAGTTCCCGTTTCTTTCTTCTTGTACCCAAATCGCTTCAGCCTCTTTCTTCAGTGCATATGCCATTAGTCCACGATAAAGGAGAACGAAACTGATTCGTAATATACTTGAAGTTAACCGACTATTCTATTCTTGTATTCTCGCGCTCTCTAAATCACACCCATGCCCTCTCCATTTCTGTCAGTCAAAAAGGCGCGAATTCAAGCGTGAGTTTTTGGCTCCTTTAACTTTTGTACTGCTGCTCGGAAAAATAAAATGTAAGTAGTGCGTTTATCAAAAATGTTCAATATTTTTCGAAAAAGAAAGCGCGCTTGATCTAGTAGTCTAGAAAAATCGGGAAAATAATATTATAAATTATATTATTTTAAAGTAAATTTTTCGTTAGATTAATCTGTTCAGTTCGTCCACACCGGCACGCAAATGACGATGGAGCTTACGGTGAACCAGATCTACTGCCTGAATGAAGAGTCCTTCCTGGTCACAGTTGACAACTACTCGTTACGACCCATAGGACCAATGACCTGCGCGTAGAATATTGGTGCCGAGAAGATGTGTCTAGCCAATCTCTAGGACTCGTTCTAGTTTACCGCTTACAGTTTTAGTTCTAGCTTATGGTTAGTTGCTGCACACAAATATAGTACCTACATATGTACAGGCATACATACATACATATATATGACGGTGCAAACTAAAAAAGTCGTTTTTGCGTTTTCGACCCGTTATGCACATTTGCGCTCAAAGGTACGCGTTATTTTTGACCAATTTGGCATATTCGTATGGAACATTCCAAAAAAAGTGTGCGTAACGCGTCGAAAACGCAAAACGACCGTTTTGTTTTAGTTTGCACCGTCATATATGTTTAGTTTAGGTACATTTAGATCTGCCAACTCTTTGTCTAGTTCTCGTTTACATCTTACGCTTACCGTAGAAAATGAACATAAATATGTATGTTTAAATGTAATATCCAAGTTCTATTCATGTATTTTATATAGGCGAAATCGTGCCAACACAGGAATGTATTAAAATTTGTGGTTCACAACCAGTTTTCACCTACATTTATTTAGATATTGTATTGTTTGTAGTATAAAATACTGTCAACGTTTTCGTAATGAATTGCACTGCAAGAAAAGATAAATAGACTATTATATTTCCTTTGTCTGACTTCATTGACTACTACCGTATTTTCTCTATTAGTGCCCCTCCGTCTATTAGAACCCCCCCCCCCCCCCTCCCTCCAATAGTGCCCCCCCCCTAATTGTCTAATAGAGACATACCCTTGAGGTATGGGATGCTCTTCCCAATGAAATGATTGCAAATTCATTCAAAATATAAGTTTAAAAAAAATTACATATTAGTAGGGAAGATATTGCTTTGAACAACAGAATAAGAAAAAAAGACGAAAATATTTAAACTCAAATGTTTTATAGACTTTAGAGTTTGATAGAGGTCAGCCAACGCATTCCTCATTTTCCAGAACCCTACACAGCTGTATAGACGATGAAAAGAGCTTTATAATGAACTATTGAATGAGAAAACCTAGGAAGTCTTTGATCTTTCCTAATCGAGTATACATTACAAATGATTTCCTAATCGAGTAGAACGAGAAAGAGAAAGAGAGGGGAGGAGTAGAAGAAAGAGGAGAGAGAGAAAGAGAGAGAGAGGGGAGGAGTAGAAAAGAGAGAGAGAGAGAGAGAGAGAGAGAGAGAGAGAAAGAGAGAGAGAGAGAGAACATTAACATAAACAGTTTGAATATGTTTGCTATTTTCGCGCATCGGTTTATTGCATATTAAATCCCGGTTTTGCATATCAACGCAGAGAAGAGTGTATCAATATTTACTTAAATACAGTGACAGGCAACCACCGGTGTGGCGTAACACAGAGATGCCTGACAATGAGAAATATTATCTGAGAAACTCACAATGGCCATATTAAAAGTAGAATGTATATATTAACATTTTCTTTCTCTCTCTCTCCCTCTCTCTCTCTTTTCTTTTTTCTCAGACCACTCTTTAGACTGGAGACGTTGAGAGTCTGCGCGCCTAGAAGAGTGAGCCGCTGCTTTGAGTCTTCGATGTAGGTAGCGGATGAAAGCGGGTAGAGAATGAGAGAGAGAGATGAGTAGAGAAAGAGAGATAGAGAGAATCAGAGATTTAGAGAGAGTGAATCAGAGAGTAAGAGAGAATAAGAGAGAATGAGGGAAGAGATATAATGAGAGAGGGAGGGAGAGAAAGGGAGAGAAGAAGGAGCCCTGAAGGAGACCGGAATGTCAGAAATGAAAAGGAAGAGTTAAGACGGGCTTTGAAGTCAACATTTTTGTTATTATTTTTTTCTTTCAAGTTCTAGTCCAATCTCGACGCTTTATCGCGTTTTGTTTTTTTTATTTGGAAAAAAATTTTGTATGAAAAGACTTTCTTTCAGATGAAAAAATGAACATGTTTCTCTATTTTCATGCACAAATAATCAATTCAATGTTTTTCTATTAATAGGCGCACCACTTCACGGTCGTCGTAGCCGGAAAAGAATTGAACTAAAAAAAAGTTGGAGAATAAACATTTATATAAATTATTTGGCCTGGTGGTTTCCATACACTGCTGAATCTATTTATAAATGAGCGATTAAAGCTCAGCGATCGCTTGTACAAGTATTGGGTGTGTTATTCATATTAATTATTTCAAGCAAATGTTTTTAGACGAGTCAATATATGTACATACATATACAAATATTACAATAAAAAACAAATAGAAGCATGCTATTGTTTGACATTACGTTTCTATTACCCTACTATAAACCATCGCTCTCTCTCTCTCGCTCTCTGCCCTTTCTTCACTCACTCGCTCTCGCTCTCCTGTCATTCTCTCCCCATTTCCTCACCTCACAAATGCTGGCGACCTTGACACGGCTCTGCATACATATGTATTTTTTATTCATATTTTCTCTCGTACAATTTATATTAAATAGAAGATGAACTTAAAAATTATTGTGAAACACATAATTTCTCTATGAACAGAACCCAGCGAACCAAGAATAAACATTCAGGAAACACTTGAACCTGACTACCCGCCACAGGCAGTAAGTCATTGTACAGTGGCGCTCAGAGAAACGTGAACTTTTGGTTTTTCACACATATTTTCCTTCAAAGTTTATGAAAGTTAATGAAATTTTCAGGGTTGCTTCTTTATACTGTCAGATAATTAGTAGCAGATTATTGGTTTCATTGATCCACTACAGGGCTAGAAAAAATCAATAATTTGAATTACCTAGTTTTGCACATTGATGTGGGCTAGACAAAATGATTTATTTCTTTGGTATTTTGGTAGTTTTTCTTCAATAGATGGTTGATATTTATTCTAGAACATCTCTGTGATAACTTTTTGGTCTAATAGCTACTTTATCACATGCGATTACATGATGCCTGCCTCCAGGTCTCGATATATGCATGCGGCCTGAGATGCAGAAGGTATAGGAGGATAAAATCCATCATTTACTGCTGTGCCTAGAGTATTAATGATGTCCAAATATTCGAAGGTAATAACTAAACTAATGTAAATGGTTAATTGCGCTGTGAAAAATAGGTGCTAACAATTTTTGCACACTTTGAACAACCGCGTGAACTTTGGACCGCTGCGCTGAAGTACCAAAATTGGTGTGTTGTGCAGGGCTGCGTGATTGGAATACCGTTTTGCCTATCTATAATGATAGTTAAGAGAGCCAATCTGAGAGACTCGACCACGGGAATAAAATTATTTTTTTGATTTTAATTTTATTTGAAGGGTTACTGTAGCACCCTATGGGGATTCCAAAAACATTTTTTTCAAAAAATTAATTTTTGTTTTTAAGCACAGTATACCTCGAAATGTCGAAATCAGTTAAATAGCCATAACTTTTTGTTATCTCAACGAAATTGAATTTTGAAAAGTTTATTACGTTCAGCAATCACCGGGGCATAAAAAAGTCATACAAATGTTTTAGAAAAAAATTCATTTAAGTTGTCATATTGACACCTAAATGTATCGGAGGTGCGGTTTGGGCACGAAAACGTTTCGAGCGCGCGAATACGACACCACCACGTGAAAGAGGAGCATTTAAAACCCCTAGTACAATGGTTGACTAAAGGATTATATTGCGTATTGGTATCCTAATTTCTGCCTGAACATTCACATTTGCTCAAACTGGCGAGCAGGAAAATTGGCATAAATCGCTTCAAACTCAACAATAGGCAACATCAGAGTGATCATTCGATTTGTCTTCTTAAAACTAACAAAACAGTTCCAAAACACGCACGACTTTTCTTTTAATTTCACTTTTTCAACACTTTTTTGGAAAAAAGCCTTTTTCTGTGTCTTGAATTCGGCGCCTTTTCGCCTGTTTCTGATATTTGTTGAGCAGAGCGCGCCATCATTTTACATTTGTAAGAAAGAGCATTTAATTTTACGTAGTTTACATAGGTTTTCAACTGAATTGGAGGACGTAGTTGATGCGATTTTGCGGCCAGAAACTCCTAACTCCGCAAATTATCAAAATTTAAAATCACCGAATCCTTCCCGAGCATGTAGTTCTTGAGCTAGAAACAAGATGGGATTGTTCACCAGTCGATTTTATGCAGATATGGTATATTTGTGCAACATTTCAAAAAAAATAATTGGAAAATTGTTTTTTCGTATCTCAAATAATTCCCCGATAACCTCGGAAATGTAATTTTATGACTCATTTTCAAAATAATTTCTGGAATTTATCTTTCACCACATGAAAGAACGGGGTTTTTGAACCTGTACAATTGCCCATCACTTCAATATAGCTACAATCTTTTCGATAATCTATAATTAGAGACAGAAATCCGATGGCTTTTTTCGAAAAAAAAAAAAATTTTTTTTAATCGTTCTGGTGCCGTATGTTATAGGTTGGGAGCGATTGAAATCAGGTTTTTAAAACTCGATTTTTACTCAACATACAGCTCATGTCAGTGTAACAGGAAGAGTTGGGTGTATGCAGGCCATCAGTCACATCTGAAATCTCTTTGCCCAGGGAAATGATTTACAGGGTGACTTCTAATAATAGGGTTTTATAAAAAGATTTATTCGTGGAAACTGTTCATTGTAAATTCATCAAAATAATTCATCGTGAAGAATTTTCCGTCGCTTTGATTCTTCTTCTTTGGGGTCGTCGCTACTCTCGCGCTCCCGCACACGTTCACCACTGGCCTTTGCTGGCGGTTCGTCAGGCTGATGCTCTAGTTCCATCAATCGAATGTGGTCAAACTCTGTTCCCCATTGAGGATCACTGAGGAACTCCAGCTCCTCGTCTCCTTCTTCCTCGAACAACTCGTCAACTGGATCATTTGACATTGTTGTTTTTCGTTCGTTTGGAATAGGATCAGATAATCCATGGGCCCTTTTCTTTGCAGACGACAGCCGGCTGAAGATGGATGCAAGTTGCTGAACTGTTAGGACTTCGTCGGTTCTGAAGCTGAGTTTGCCAGATGTTGGGTCTCTCTGATTTTGCATCCTCTTGTGGGCCTCATTAGGATCAACTTTGACGCCAGTCTTCGTACCCTGGTCGAACTGATCGATCGCCCATTGCTTGGCTCTTTCTGGGAGCCTCTCGTTCTTCTTCTTCTCCTTCAATGCCCATCCTTGCTTTGCAATCTTGCCGTTTGTGTTGTCGTCTGCAAGCGTTTCGATGGCCTCATCCACAACTGTGAAGACATTGTATTGCTGAGGCCCTTCCAATGCAGCTGCGAAGAGTAGAAGGCTATTGTCACGCAAGGTCGAAAATTCAGCTCTTCTCTTATGCTTTCCGATAAGTATATGTTTCTCTAAGTTCGCCGAGTTTATAAACTCCGCTCCGCAAGTCTCATCTGGGCACTGAAAGAGAAATTCTGTTTCATCTGGGAAAACATCGGAATCCTCCGGCAATTCGTGGTCATCATCATCCTCATGCTCAAGTCCAGTTTTTGGCTTTTCTTGTTTCTTCTGTCGCTCAGGCTTCCCAATATCGGTCCAAAAAGGATTGGAGTCACTATTGGGGCCGTTGAAAATAGATCCATTTGTCTTCTCGATGACAAGGTAGCCGTATTCTTCTTCATGACGTCATACTTGACCAGCTTCCCTGTTCCGATTTGAGAATGCCTATGAACTCTTATCCCTTCTGCTTCGAAAATAAAGGTGTTGAGTTGAGAAATTCCGGGGATCTTTGACTTGCTTGCTTTTCCGTCTTTTACATAAGCAAGGTAGATGGATACGCCGCGTAACGGCTTGCCAGACAACATGCCGTTGAAGAATTCGTCAGCACTTTTTGCGTCACTTCCAGAATCCACGTAATCATGTACCTTCCTCTTCACTACGGCCGCCATTCGGTCGCAAGCGCTCTTTCCTGCCTGCGCTTCGCTATATGCATATTTTTCAATCGAAATCCTGTTGAATTTTGCGATATGGATAATTGATGCGAGAGTTGAACTCGATTTATAGCATCCTGAAATTGATAACATAATTTCGGTTGTTTATAATTATCAAAGCCCATAAAATCATAAAAGCTATGCTTACCAGCCTGGTCCGACCGCAAAATTATGTTTTCCATCCCAGCTCTGCTAAGCTCTGCTATTGTGTGGTTGAGTATTGACGTGATGGCCACCGTATCCTGAACATAGGGAACAACGACTCATTAGATAGAGAAAATAAATCTAATTCAGAGCACCTGCAGGTCTTTGCGCATTATATGAATAAAGGTGTGCTGCTTCAGCACTCCAGACACATTAGCGATGATGTGGCTTATGTGTCACCCTATGCCTCGTTTCCCGAAAAAATCAGTGCTTTTTTCACGGGCTGACGCAGGTAGCCACTTCATCGCAAAATTTTAGCTCGCTAAAATGGACTGATTAGCTAAACTAGTATCGCTTATCTTACCGCTTGTACAGTTCAATTATTTCCGTCGCACTGTGCTTTCGTAGAGTATTTCCGAACTCTATCGAAGTGCCATCAGATAGAATTGCATTTCGAACACCGAAAGATAGACTTATGTCGTATTATATATTTTGACAATTAACGAATGCAGGGCAAACCTAGTGATAAACTCTACGAAACGGAACTACCTGCTCGGGAATGATTCGGTGATTTAAAATTTTGATAATTTGCGGAGTTAGGAGTTTCTGGAAGCAAAATCGCATCTATTACGCCGTCCAATTCAGTTGAAAACCTATGTATACTACGTAAAATTAAATGCTCTTTCTTACAAAGGTAAAACTATGGCGCGCTCTTCTCAACAAATATCAGAAACAGGCGAAAAGGTGCCGATTTCAAGACACAGAAAAAGGGTTTTTCCAAAAAAGTGTTGAAAAAGTGAAATTAAAAGCAGATTCATGCCTATTTTGGAAGACAAATCGAATGATCACTCTAATGTTACCCATTGTTGAGTTTGAAGCGATTTATGCCTATTTTCCTGCTCACGAGTTTGAGCAAATGTGAATGTTCAGGCGGAAATTAGGATACCAATACGCCCTACAATCCTTTAGTCAACCATTGTACTAGGGGTTTTAAATGCTCCTCTTTCACGTGGTGGTGTCGTTTTCGCGCGCTCGAAATGTTTTCGTGCCCAAACCGCACCTCCGATTCATTTGGGTGTCAATATGACCCCTTAAATGATTTTTTTTCAAAAACATTTGTATGACTTTTTTATGCCCCTGTGATTGCTGAACGTAATAAACTTTTCAAAATTCAATTTCGTTGAGATAACAAAAAGTTATGGCTATTTAACTGATTTCGACATTTCGAGGTATACTGTGCTTAAAAACAAAAATAAATTTTTGAAAAAAATGTTTTTGGAATCCCCATAAGGTGCTACAGTAACCCTTCAAATAAAATTAAAATCAAAAAATAATTTTATTCCCTGCACTACCTTAATAGGCCCGTGGTCGAATCTCTCAGACAGGCTCTCTTAAGAGAGCCTGTCAGTACTGTTCGATCAAGGCCTGCCTTAGGATTTTTTTTTTCGAATTTCCTCACCAAAAGTGATTATAGTATACAACTTGACGTGGTGAACAAAATAGGCTATATTTCAAAGTTTAAAAAAATTTTCCGCGCGAGACCCAGTACAGTAATCTTATAAATTTCATTGGTCATAAGTCGCTTCAAACTTATTATTAGACAACCATCGAGCTATCATTGGATAGCTGATTGGAGAGGCTTTAATTTACATTTTGATGATGTTTTCATAAAATTTGATTTTGGCCCTAAATACGGCCCTAAACATTTTTGAAGGCGGTTTTTAGCCAAATTAAGTATTTTATGCTCATTTCCGCGCAACCGCTCCTGCATAGGCTTAAAGTACGTGAAATTTGCTATAAGATATGTGTCTTTCAAAAAAATTGAAGGTCCCAGCCCCAGGCTCCGGAGCACGTGAACATGATTCTGTGAAAACTGTAACACCGTGCAAGCGCATTCTTCGGTCTATAACTGCGCTCAATGTCAATATTACAAAATCGTAAGTATATCATCTAAGAGCTCTCATAGAGATCTTCAAATGTTACATACATATTTTTATTGAAAACTTTCAATATATATGTGAAATTTCGTTCTGTACAATTAGAAGGCTTAAAAACCTACTGTAAAAACATTTTCGCCTGTCGATACATACATCATAAGAAAGAGGATGAAATTTGCTACAAGATTAACCCTTTTCAATGGAATTCCATGCATACGATCTTTTGTTATAAATCATAAAAGTAGCGCCAGTAGCGTCGCTGTCATTTCGCCAAAGAATTCACATTTTAGGCTATTCGAATTAGAATATTCCAATCCTTTTTTCTACACCTTTTCCATAAGGCCCTGTTATCCTTCTCGTATGGCTTATAACAAAAGATCGCATGCATGTAATTCCATTGAAAGGGGTTCATCTTGTTGCAAATTTCATCCTCTTCCTTATGATGTATGTTTCGACAGACGAAAATGTTTTTAAAGTAAGTTTTTAAGCCTTCTAATTGTACAGAACGAAATTTCCCATATAAATTGAAAGTTTTAAATAAAAGTATGTATGTAACATTTGAAGATCTCTGTAAGAGCTCTTAGATGATATACTTACGATTTTGTAATATTGACATTGAGCGCAGTTATAGATCGAAGAATGCGCTTGCACGGTGTTACAGTTTTCACAGAATCATGTTCACGTGCTCCGGAGCCTGGGGCTGGGACCTTCAATTTTTTTGAAAGACACATATCTTATAGCAAATTTCACGTACTTTAAGCCTATGCAGGAGCGGTTGTGCGGAAATGAGCATAAAATACTAATTTGGCTAAAAACCGCCTTCAAAAATGTTTAGGGCCGTATTTTAGGGCCAAAATCAAATTTTATGAAAACATTATCAAAATGTAAATTAAAGCCTCTCCAATCAGCTATCCAATGATACCTCATGATGATAGTGCTGATGATCTTAGGCAAGTCAAATTTTCTAAGTCCAGAACTACTGTTGAAATTTTACAGTGTTATTTTTCTAAGTCCAGAAGTCCCCGTTGAAATTTTTCCCTTTATTTTTCTAAGTCCAGGATTCATTCCACCTTGTTCTTGGTCAACCGAAATTTCACAAGTCCAGGATCCTGACAGGATCCGAACCTGGGTCACTTGCGTCGTAAGTCCCCGCGTTACCAATTGGCCAATCGTCCATCATACCAAGTAACAAGTGAAGATGTAGACATTCGTGTGGAATGTGATCATACATCACATGATCACAGATTATCCCCAGGGGGGGGGGGTAATATTTTTCAGACAGTGGAAATATCACAAGTCCGGAATAAATACAACAATTGAGTTTGCCCCGAGGGGGAATCGAACCTGAAACCTTTCGATTTGAAAACAAACTCACTACCAATAAGCCAATCGGCCGTCATACCATCTCGCAACTGAATATGTAGACATGCAAACGTGTATGTGATAGTGATACATATTTTCCCAAGTCCAAAACCCCTCGTGAATTATTCACCCTTGTATTTTTCCCAAAACTTATTCCATTATTGGTCTGTCGTAATATTACAAGTCCATTACATTTTTTATCATATTCAATATATAACAATCACGATGAGGCACAATTCTCGAGAACAGATTTTTCACGAATATTATTGAGGGTGACATTGTGAAACACTGCAGATTGGATTCTCTGGTTGGCGACGATACAAGAATTGCAGAGACGAATATTCGTCATGTTGTTCGTCGTAGTGTCATTAAGCCTTGCACAAACATTACAAACGGCAATGACGATGAATCGGTGGCTTTTCAAGAGGTGTCCATGATTGCTTACATGAGATGGACGTTGGAAGGCATCAACGAGTTCCTTGAAGCTCTTCTGCAAATTTATAACAAATGGTGAAATTGCAAGAGCACGAGTAAAGTATACCTTTGCCTTAGGTTCATCCTTTGTAGTCGCATTAAACCTTCGTTTGCGTTCACGAAGCTGAAAATGAAAGATATATGGAAAATATTCAAAAAACACGCAATTTTAAACAAAACCTTTTCTTTACGCGAAGTCTTTGACAGTGAGGAAATGGAAGACGAAGAAGATGAAGATGAAGAAGACTGGGAACGAACCATTTGACCTGCTTGAATAGTTCAAGTAATGGCTGTCTCAGTCGTCAAAGGGGCGGAACTGCACATAGACATTATCAGATTCGTCTGTGAGTAGTTGAATAGTACCAAGGGGTCGAATGTAACGTGCATGACGTGGCTGATAAATTTCCTCACCACTGTGAGCACGCTTAATGTGTCGACGCAGATTAAAACCAGTCGAGAATACATTTCCGCAATCTTCACAGTTAAAAGCCTTTTTCTCGATATTGGATTCTACAGGAGGAACAGGCATAGTTTCAGCAAGATTCTTTCCTTTAGTTTCAATAGTTGTACTAGTTGCAGCAGGTGCAGAAGCAGGAGAGGCTGCCTTACGATCACCAGCAGTCATCGTGTCAAAGTGAAACAATGACTTTGGAAAGGGGGGCTTTTATACACTGCCTGAGGTGAGTCATAAACCAGCGAATAACTATTTCGTCATTCATGACATAATGACGTGTACTAAAATATTTCGCAATAGTATTCATTTTATTTCCACGACAACGTAAATAAAGGAAGAATAGACAGTAGTGACCACAAACTACACTAGTTGTACTTTGAACCCTATGAGGAAAATATTGAACATGTGAAAATTGTTCAAGCCACTTGGCAAGCAGTTCTGGGGGCTTACTTGCTGTTGAATCATAGTATTCAGCAGAATTAGTAGCGTTTACATATACGGCAACCCAGTGTTCACCTGTACTATGAGAATCTCCTGTATTCCAAACAATACACAAGGGTCTGCGCTCTGGTAGGACAAGTTTTGTATCACAAGGGAAACTACCAAGATAATAGACACGTGTTGTAGAACAAGTTTCCAAGAAATTGTTTATTTCTACATTTGTTAAAGGAACAATATTCATTGCTCGTGAATATGATGTACAATCAAATTTCAACTGCAAGCAGTTCAATTGGAAAAAGATTTCCGTTGGATGCCGATACCAGAGGCAGCTTCATCGCGCGCACTTGGACACCATGCTGGCACGAAAAATAATCCTGAACAATATTTATAATTATCAGATAAATGATAAATAAATATGATAACCTTTAGCCAAACCTTGACAGGTCTCACACCCAATGTACTGTGACGACCTTCCACAGTCAATCTGACAGTGATTCGAGTAGAAGAGTTGAACGCGACAGAGAGTGGAACGCGACTCGGAAGAACCATTATGGGACGATGCGAGCGCGCTCCAACAGGAAATTGTTGGGGCCAAGATGAGAGGTAAATATGCGGCGTCTTCGTAGTGTGCTATCGATGATGTCAATTTCTGCGGCGGACAAAACGGTATCCTCCTCGATTCGAATTCCACATGTGAAGTAGGTGAAGACAGAGAGTGGAACGCGACTCGGAAGAACCATTATGCCTGTTGATCATTAAAAACGTTACGAAGGTGATCAATTTGGTAAAGACCATCATATTCTGCATAAATCACGAGTTGAAGACCATTGTCGGGTGTTTTCTCGGAAAAACGCATCGATAATTGTGTTGTACCACTGCGCACTAGTTCAAAGTCTGCGTTAGTGTCCGTTGATGAAAGATTAAATGCAAATAAAGAAAAACCTTTCTTGTACATTTTGTATCCTATTGCCAAGTCACGATTTTCACCAACAGCACCAATGTTCTCGTAAAACATGACGAAAGCTTCAGCAAAAGAATTAGTTTTGAAATTTATCTTTTGCGGTTGTGCAGGAAAAGTTACACCACCAGCATCTATACATACTTCCGAAATGTTAAAGCTTTGGAAATTAAAGGGGGAATGTGAATAACTACCCTCATAGGCATGTTGGTCTATGCAATAATACGGCGAGGAATTAAATCTGTAAAGATT
Organism: Allodiplogaster sudhausi; assembly: GCA_945643635.1. NCBI lineage: Eukaryota > Metazoa > Nematoda > Chromadorea > Rhabditida > Diplogasteridae > Allodiplogaster > Allodiplogaster sudhausi. The sequence goes on along the minus strand of CALZFC010000016.1, from coordinate 5,446,139 downwards.
GTAGAGAAGGGAAAATCAAAGCGACCACCCGGTACAGAGACAACGCGTACTCTGGTACGTCGATAGGGATATCGTGCAGGATAGGATAGGAGGGTTTGTTCAAGGGCAAGATTAACAGAACTGATCACATCAACAGCACGAATAAGAAGTTTCATAGAGACGACCTCAATTTTTGCACCATTAGGCGCTGCATCATGACTTTCAAGCACAAAAGCATCGCTATTGCGATGGAAGGTAAATTGAACGTTTAAATGTGGTAATAGTAGTCGGTCAGTTGTGAAGTGGTCAATATGAACAGGAGAAACAATGTCCAACTCGCCCGTTGAAGAAATTGCGTCTAATCTACTCTTATATCCCTTATTATCTGCACTGTCAAGACCAACATCATTGTCTTCAAAGTAACCAGCCGCTTGAAGTATTCCAAACTTTCGATCTGTACTATGTGTCAAAAGCGTCTCGAGGTACGCCTTGTATGCATACTGACTACATTCGAATATTTGTTGGTTATTGATTTGCAAGTTGACTTGATCAAAAAAGGTTCCACCAATATAGTTTATTAATGCATACTTGGACACTTTTGTGGCATCATTATGAACAAGCTTTAGTTTAAACGCAATGTAACACTTGCTGACCTGCAAGAAATGTCTCGAGTCAACAATGTTAAAAGTAAAAGGTCTAGTGTTGTTAATAGGTGTGCTTGTTGGAATTGAAAGCCATCGGGCAGAATCAAAGGCAACTTGTGTTGAAGGAATGTCAAATAGGGAAAGTTCACTACGTGTTGAGGGTGGTGATTTGGGATCTATTAGTTTACCAACCATTACGTAAATATATCACTGGGAAATTTGGGAACAACAGGTCGCGACCGACGTTTTCGAACGACTGAATGACGTCCCTTTCTAGATGTCTTGCTTTTAGGCTTACGTTTCTTTGTCTTTTTCTTTTGTGTCTTTCTTTTCTTTGAAATTTGTCGATGGACACGAGAACCAGTACCACCTTGCAATGCAGAAGTAGCTCGATTAACAAGGGGTATGCTTGAGGTCCATGTACACGAAAACTTTCTTCTAATGGTTTTCCGGAAGAAACGTCGTCGACGACGTTGGCACTAGCGTTAAGTGCTTCAGTGAGGATTGATCGTCCGGCGCTACGAGTAAGTGGCAAAATGAAGTTAAAGAGTTTCGAGAGGACACCACCAACGCCACTACCACCACGCTGATAAGGAATACCACGGAAACCACTGCCACTTTGGCGTGCTTGTTCCAAGAAGACGGCATGCCAGTCAATGGAATTATCGGGGTTATATGTGACATGCATTTTTATTATTGCAATCGGAAGGCGTGGCGACGTGAACGAAAGTGAAGTTGAATACAAACGGTAAAGTCGTCCTTTTCTTGTTTTGTAGTAATTCTGTCATATGTATTGGGGTAAATAATTTCGGTCATTGCAACCTCATAGTCTGATTTAAAATGCAAAGGTGCAGGAAGACGAATACGAAAATCACCAATTTTATCACCTTCATGTGTATTGCTTATCAGGTAAACATAAAAGCCATCATTGTTATTCATATTTAGACGGGTGGATGTGTATTATAACGTCGGCTTGGAATGGTCGGGGAAGGAAGAAGATAGCCAATACACGAGGAAAGGGTTACAATCCAAAGTTTATTGTCGTCGTTACGTGTGCCAAAAGTTAGATTATATATCGACACTAGAACAACTGTATAAATAAGTATTACTTGTGCAATGTAGACAAACAGCGCACGTGAACACGACACTTCAACAAAAAGCCACAAAGCACTTCTAGTTTCGTCAGGGGCGGGTGACAACTTTTCTAGCATGTTTTGCATCGATCCAAGAATCAAATGAAGGTGGGTAACCAAGCCAACGTACTAATATTTCCTTCTTGCCCGAGCGTGTTCTTCTTGCAAGTACACGTTCAATTTTATACTCGTGGTCGGGCGAAGAAACGTGTGATACGAGTTCACGCTCGTAGACAATACTATCAATTTCCTCACCGTTCAAATCTTCAATAATGTACGCGGGTGGGTGCTTGAACAGACACTTTTTTATGCGGAATATTTCCAGTGTAAAAGTATTCTTATATCCCTTTGTAAAAGCACCGCGAAGACGAGAAAGACGCACAGTATCGCCTGGTGCATAGCGATGCTTGGCCATGAGTTGTTTTTCCTCTGCATAAAGGGTTTGCCAAACAAATTCTGCATTTGTTGCATTTACGGACGAGGGTGCAATGCCACCAATAGAAGAAATTGGTGAATCGTTTAGTGCTTTGGTAGCATCTTGTAAAACATCCAACCAGCGATATGTATTATGTTCGGAAAAATAACGGTATAGTCTTGTCTTTAGTCTACGTATTGTATTTTCTGCAAGTGCACACTTTACATTATGATTCTTTGGAATACGATGTTCAATTTCGTTTTGTGATAACAAACGTTTAAAGTTGGAATTTAAAAATTCTTTCCCTGCATCAGTATAAAGACGAAAAGGGGACCGTCCAGAAGTTTTAATTATACGTTCGTAAGCCTTTGTTGTTTCAGCACCACTTTTATTTAAAAGAGGTTCGCACATTACAAATCGAGATAGGACATCAACTACAACAAGAATGCAAGTATAGCCAGAATTGTGACGTTTAAGGTCGGCCATTATGGCAAGATCTGCTTGGTGGTCGCTATCAATCCATGTACACTGTGTCTTACTTGTTTTTATTCGATTCAATCTGGGAAAATGGGTAGTATATATAGACTGTTTATGTAGAAACGCTTTAACGTCTCCAAGTTTAACTTTTAATCCTTTCTTTCGGGCAGCTTCATAAAGACGACGAACACCACTGTATCCGCCATAGCTACTAATGTCGGTATAAATTTTTTTTAGTTCTTCCATTGTATTGCGTTGGCCAAAGGGTAACTGCAAAGTTGGTGCCACGAAACTCGACAAGATCCGCACGGGCACTATTACCCAACATTAAAGGTGAATACTTGGTTCTTTTTAGGGCTGCTCCAAATTCTTTCGCGCCTTGAACCGGAACAGAACGTGTACGCCACTGACTGGAAAAGTCTTCAATCAGTGAAGCTATATCGTACTCGTTTTGTCCAAGTGTAATCTTGTCTTTAACAACTGGGAATTCTGTGGAATTTGCAATTAAATGATTGACAAGTGTTGCAGCCTTTCTCTTAAGTGTATCATTTGAAAATTTAAGTGTCTTTAAGAAATTTTGTTCTGGTTGCGATGTCTGAGCTATTGAAGTCGTCTGTGGTTGAACATTTTGAGTTCCATTTGGTTGAACAACTTGTTTTACAGGCTGCACAGGAACAGGAGGTTGAGGTACGTCTATAGATTTTTTTACAATGGGAATGGCAGTTTGAAAACTATGTTCTGAACTTGCTTTATCATCTTCACCTTGCCATGCAACATTTGTTTCAGGTTTGTTGGAAAAAGTTGGCTAGCAAGATTACGAATCATCAACTGATCAGCATTGTTCTTAAATAGACAAAAGTAGCTAGAGTTTATGCGCAATGTTCGAATAGTTTTCCCATAAAATAGTGAATGAACCACACAAATTACCGACATGTCAAAGTGGTGTGAGGCAACAGTAAAAAGTTTTTCGGCATCAGGCCAACATTCAAGCTTTACCATTAGATCGTCAAGAACAAGTAGTGCTTTTTCATTCTTCTTTTCCCTCAACATTTCAATGTCAGGGATGCCTTCATGCATTGTGACATGTGCAAGATTGGTAAACTCGTTATAGCCAGTTTGGTATTCATTGTAACAGAAAATAACATGTCCAGGCTTTACATTTTCATACACTTGTTCCCTTGTTGTTATAATTTTGTGAATTAGGGTGCTTTTTCCACATCCCGAAGGTCCACATACAAGCAAACACGAAGGCCAAGCAAGATACATTTATCACAAGTTTAAAAAGTATTGTATCGCAAGTTTCAAAAGTACTTATTTTTTCCAAGAACAACAACTCAAATCAAAATTATTCAAAGTACTCTTCACAATTCAAGACGTTCGGAAAAACTGAAACCTATTGGCAATTCATTACAAGTGACAATGAAATTTTCTAGCAAAGCTTCACAAGAAAAGACAGACAGTGATTGATACACTATGTGCCTCGATATCCATATGGGAACGTTCCGTACGTCCCAAAGGGAATGCGCCTCTTGTTGAAGACCGGCTGGAAGAGTTTCTCGAATGTCACGGTTTCGATGCCGTGATCGGCGTCGATGGCGAAGCGCTCGTACGGGATGGGAATCTTCTTCCATCCCGTGCGATTCTTGAGGCGCCGCACAAAGCGATGCATCGATCTGAAATGTATCGACGCTGCAGAGTCCCTCGTAACGGGGAAGCCTCTGCACTTCGCCTTGTCGTGCTTCTTTCCATCTGGCGTCTGCCATCGATAGGCATACGCCTTGGGTCCCTGGGCGACGAATTCCGTGCCGCGCCCGCCTCCGAGCTCATCCGTGAGATCTCCGAGGAAATCGCCTTCCAGCTCGGCCAAGGGGTCGACCTCGTCCTCCTTGTGCAGATAGAGGACCGAGTCGGTGTCTGAAAGTAATGTTTTATTTAAAAATAAACATGGTAAATAGAAAGAAATACTAATCGTAATAAAGTTATACTTACCGACATAGAGGAGCCTCTCTTCGGGATGAGGGATCCTCTGAATGATGTTCAGCAGGGTGCATCTGGCATAGGCAGTTGTCAAAACTGCCGACGCCAGACTCGTTGTCGGGAGAGGCTTCAGTGTTGCCGACGTCGATGGGCGGAAGGTGACCTGGAGCTTTCTGTCGCCGAGCAGACAGTAGTCCCGCACGTCCACGTCCGCGTCATTCATGAGGCGAAAGAAGCGGCTCGGATCATCGACAATCTCCGTTTTCAGCCTGTCGTTCCTCTCTCCCAGCTTGCCCCACTGTAAATATGTACATTCATATAAAAAGAAAACAATATGTATTAAAAAAATTTTTTTAAACTGACAAGCGAATTGGCCATCAGCTTGGAGACTTGTCTGGCCGCGGGATTGTGCGCAATCGTGTCCGCGTTCAAGAGGATTCCTTCTCTCTCCTCGAAGCGCGTGATGAATGCGTTCTTCTTCTCTTCAGTGTCCGCGGAAGCAGGCCACCCGGATGCCTCCTATAAAATATAAATATTGCAAGATACAAATAATCAAACCAAATAATATATACCGTCTTTTTGCCGACCCTCGTGTCCATGTATTCGGACAGTACACCGTGGGATAATTGTCCAGTGGTCGCGTTCCGCTCATAGAGCGACCACTTCTTATAGTGGCGCGCCTAAATAAATAAAATTTACTGTTTAGTTTAATAAATAAAATTTACTATTACCAATTTTTTTTTTGAAACGAACCGAGTGGATCTTCAGGATCTTGTATCCACACTTGAGCGCCTCGATGAGTTCGACGGTGGCGAACGTGCCGACGAACTGCCTCTGCTTCTTGCTGTGCTGGCAGCCGAGAGTGTAGGGGTCCATCTTCTCGGCGCACGCTGCACACAGAGGCATGACGTTCTTGCCGCCAGAACGAAGCGCCAGAACGGGAACGAAGAGACGAGTCGGCGGTAGGACCTGATTGCATGTATTAATAAATGTTTTAATTAATAAATATTGGACTTACTGTGCACTTGACGAATCCTTGAATCGTCAGCTCTTCCGGCTTCGTGATGGGCGTCTGGATTCTTGAGACGTCGAGAATCTTGCCCTTACCCACCGGGTACGGTCTGTACTTGTTCGTGTACGGGTACAAGCCTAAAGAAAAATGTTCAATTACTTATTTAAATAATATTAAATGTAAGATTATTCTTAAAAAATACTTACTGCAGACGTCGAGGTAGCGGATCTTGTACCCGGGCTCTGGTTTCGCATACATGCGGAACACCTCGCATCTCCCGCCAAAGAAGGCGTTGTAGAGATTGAGAGGCTCCTGTAAATGAACATGTATTTTTATTAAATGAAATAAGTAAAAATTTCTAACCCCAATCTCGTAGTCGGCAAAGAACTGCCGCATCTTGTCGTCCTTCTTGAGCCTCTTCTCGATCTGGCACGCTCTGATGACGATGACCTTGTGCTTGCGTCTGAGATGCTGGAGGCGCGCCTCATCTTCCTGACGGATGAGGGCTGCACGCCGACCTCGCACCATCGTGTGGTCCGAATAGTTGCATCGACAGGCATGCCAGTAACAGCCGTGGATCTAAAATATATGTTGTATCAAAGGAACAAGAAACATATACAAATGAACAAACAATAAATGTTGAATATAAATGATTTATCAAAATTGCAAATGTACCTCAATGATGAGATCCCTCTTGCTCGGCCTCTTGACGAATCCGTCAACACGGTAGCGAGTTCCCTTGATCCTCTTCTCGCCACCGTGTTGTGCGTCACGGATTTGCACTCCCTTTGTCTTCCTCAGGTAGCTAAAAGTAGAATATTGTTTGACAAATAGAACAAATTTTATATTAATACTTACGCAAGCATCTTCAGAGCCAGACGACTCTGCTTGTCCTCGGCAGTGATGGGCTTCTCGACAGCCAAGAGGTCCTTCTTGAGGAACTTGCGGCGGAAGACACGCATGGCCGCACTGGCTGCAGTCACGCTCTCGTGAAAGACATGAACGCCCGTGGCGCCAAAGCACTCAGCATCGAAGGTGCGAATCCCCTCATGCAGGAGGACGACGTCGGAGAAGCAATAAGCTTCAATCTCCAGACGGAAGTCGAATGTCTGTTCCTGGCGCTTGAAGTCGTCGTGCCATGAGTCGAATGCGGTCCTCGCCTCATCGCGCATCGACTTGTACCCAAAGTACTTCTTGTCCGGCAGCTCACCCATGTATTGGTAGTTGGCAGGGCGGTTGAAGCGGTGAGGGAAGTAGCCCTAAATATTTATATTAGAATAGTATTTCTGAGAGGAATATTTAACATACCTTCTTCAATTCCTTGATTCCGAATGCCTTGGGGAACGAGGCGAGAGGCATGGCGAGGAAGCTAAGGGAGTCAACCATTCGGACATTGTTGACCTCGAGTTTCATGATTTTTCTTCCGGCCATGATCAACTCGGAGGGGGCGACTGGGCTTCGGTCGCTGCACAGATGGCGCAGAATAAACTGGCCATCGTAGCTACAATTATGAATAAATAAACGGTGAATATTGAAATTATTATAAATAAGAAAAACAAGTTGATAAAATACTTACGCGCGAAGATTGTGGGCGACGACGGTGAAGCCTTTGTGTTCGTCTCCGAACACCCAGTCACAGAATTCCTCGATGATCCTCTTCTTGGGATTGTCCAGGGCTTGCCACTGCCATAGTCTCCTCCCTCCGCAGTTTTCGCAACTGCACGAGACGTCGTAGACGTCCTCGGGCAGTTTTCCTTCGCATTTTCCGCATGAGCGGAGAGCGATAACGAGATTCGGGACGTGCATCTTGGCCCCCCTCTTATTCTTGACGATGCGTGTCTGAAGAAAACAAAGAATAATAATAAAATAGTGTCTGAAGATAAAGAAGAATAATATTCATACAATAAAAAATTTTAATAGACAAAATTAATAAAATTCTTACTTCGATGTCGAATACTATCGTCTTCTTCTGGAACTTCTTTGACAGGGGAGGCAGAGGCGAGACGTAACACGTCTTGTGGCCATACGGTCGTTCCTCACAGCACGTCTCGCAGTAGGAATAGCCACAACGGTGAGGACGACCACGCCGAGACATGTTCTTCGGCTTATTACATTGCGTGCACATGTCAAGCTTTTCACAGTATGACTTCCCGCCATTGACACCTGAAATTAAATAATATGTGTATACACTAGTATCATAAATGTGTATCATTTTAACCTTTCTCTTGGTGCCGTGTCAGGCACTCTTCGTTGTGGCAGACGACACCACAAGCCTCACACCTGTGTGCTTCGTGCCCGATGCACACGCTCTTCTCGCGCGTTCCACACTTGTCACAGTTGACAGGGCACGAGTAGTGTGCCGATGCCTCGTTGTCAAGAACGTCACATAGTGGGCAGTAGAACTGCCGATCTTAAATAGAAAATAAACATTTTAAATGTAACAGAAAAGAAAATTAAAATGACTAACTGAAGAATGTGGCGATTCTTTTAATGTGGTCAAAGTGGCCTCGGCGCAGTCGCAGTCCAATCACACTGTTGTCATCGATGTAGTCTCCGGAGAAAACTGCCTTTCCTGGTCTGTCACCATAGAAGAGAACTAGCTGGACGCCAGGCATGTTCTCTTGAAAGAGCTTCACGTCATCAATTGTGTAGCTGCTCTTCTTCGGTATGCCAAACTCCCTGTGGTACAGGTCAGCAATCTTCTGCTGTACGGCTGGAGAACGCCGAATGGAATCCCATCTGAGGACATCATTCTTGCGGTCGCGGTAGGCCATGCCCAGGGCAATTGCCTTGGCGAGGCAATCCTTCTCACCTGTAATAAATTTTATAAAATAATAGCATTATAAATTCCTAAACATTGTACATACAGCAATTCGATTTTGCAAACCTTTGGCCTTGGTGATATTGCTCCAATCGTTCTTTTTAGCGAAAGAACGATTTCCGGATCCAGTGGGTACATCAATCCACGAGATACTAACGTGAAGCTAAATATAAATATACATAATTAATAGATAACAATAAATTGAAATTGTTTTAAAAATAATGTACATACATACCTCGCTCAGCAGAAGCGGCGTTGCCACTCCCGTTGACGTGTTCGCAAAGGAGATCTCTTTGCGCAGTATGTTCGGAATGTTGTCCGAGTACACTGAATATCCTCCTTGGTGAGTGATTTGTGATCTCTGATGTATGATCACATCCCACACGAATGTCTACATCTTCACTTGCTGCTTGGTATGATGGACGATTGGCCGATTGGTAACGTTAAGACTTACCATGCAAGCGGCCCAGGTTCGGATCCGGTCGGGATCCTGGACTTGTGATATTTCAACAAGCAGAAAACTGGACTTGTAAATATCCTCCTTGGTGAGTGATTTGTGATCTCTGATGTATGATCACTTCCACACGAATGTCTACATCTTCACTTGCTACTTGGTATGATGGACGATTGGCCGATTGGTAACGCGGGGACTTACGACGCAAGTGACCCAGGTTCGGATCCTGTCAGGATCCTGGACTTGTGATATTTCGGTTGATATACAAGGTGGAATGAATCCTGGACTTAGAAAAATAAAGGGAAAAATTTCAACGGGACGTTCTGGACTTAGAAAATTTGACTTGCCTAAGATCATCAGCACTATCATCATTACCTCGATGGTTGCCTAATAATAAGCTTGAGCCGACTTATGACCAATCAAATTTATAAAATTACTGTGCTGGGTCTCGCGCGGAAAATTTTTTCAACTTTGAAATATAGCCTATTTTGTTCAAGACGTCGAGTTGTATACTGTAATCAATTTGGTGAAGAAATTCGAAAAAAAAGTTCCTAGGGCAGGTCATAATAGGGCCCTCGAGTCTTACTGACATCCTCTCTTAACAGGCTTTTCCACATTCAGAAGCTATATTTCATCTCTGGCATCACGAGGCCACAAAGTAAGGGGTAGATCGTTTGAATGTTCCTAACCTTAGAATTGGACGGTGCTCTAGAAGGCAGGAAACTAAACCTGAAATTTTGTAGATCGTGTCGAAATTAACCTTAATCGATACAACAGAGCGTTCTGCAATAGATCTCAATTTGCTAATTCAAGGTTGTGATTTAGGTAAAACAGACAGCTGTGAATACACCGTACTCCTCTATGGCAGTGTTCATTCAAACAATCTACTGTTCCTTGTGGCCTCTTCAAACCGGGGATCAAATAGGGCTTCTAAATGTGGAAAAGCCTATTAACTATCACAATAGATAGACAAAACCGTTTTCCAAAAACGGACCCCTGCACAACATCACTTTTAGCACTTCCGCGCTGCGGACCAAAGTTGACCGTGGTATCTAAAGTGTGCACAAATAGCTGGCACTTAATTTCCACAGCTCAAATAGCCTTCTGCATAAGTTCAATGATTCTCTGAAAATATGTTAAAATCATTATTACCATAGTATAGCAGTAAATGATGGATTTTATCCTCCTATACCTTCTGCATCTCAGGCCGCATGCATATATCGAGACCTGGAGGCAGGCATCATGTAATCGCATGTGATAAAGTAGCTATTAGACCAAAAAGTTATCACAGAGATGTTCTAGAATAAATATCAACCATCTATTGAAGAAAAACTACCAAAATACCAAAGAAATAAATCATTTTGTCTAGCCCACATCAATGTGCAAAACTAGGTAATTCAAATTATTGATTTTTTCTAGCCCTGTAGTGGATCAATGAAACCAATAATCTGCTACTAATTATCTGACAGTATAAAGAAGCAACCCTGAAAATTTCATCAAATTTCATAAACTTTGAAGGAAAATATGTGTGAAAAACCAAAAGTTCACGTTTCTCTGAGCGCCACTGTGTCTTAAGCAGAAATGGTGCCCCGAGTGCGACTGCATTATAATATAAGATTTACAGCGAAGACATATTTATGTAATACAAGCACGTAAAGTAAACGACAAGCTGAGAGAAGAGTTGAAAATACTTTGGTTCTTCACATAAAATAATCACAATGATGAATCTTTGCATATCACAGACTTTCAACAAATTATTACGCCCACTCCGAGAAAAAAAGTCGTCATATTACCTCGCAGAAAAATCCTCCAAAAATGATCAGAGAGTGTATTAATAGGGTTTACATGGCCTACTTAACACGTATAAATCTATTTTAGAGTCGAAAAAGTTAGCAAATGAATTTTAGCTGGTTTTCCGAGAATATCAGGAAAACAGAATTCGTTCGGAAATTTTTATTATGATATTCGTTATCTACTCGGCAAGAGCTTTCGAATGGTACATAGCTCATCTCATAATCTCGGGGGAAGCCGAGACCATTCCCTCGTTAGAATATAACGAATCCGTCAAATTAGGCTGTTTTATTTATGTTTTTCTTATAACAAATTAGGAACTGTTTCCCGATGAAATCATTGAAATGGCTTTACTTTGTCTGAACTTGTCTATTGTTTTTATGCATATTCTCACACAGAGAGAGTGAAAGAGAGAGTGAGAGAGGGATAGAGTGAAAGTGCGAGAGAGAATGAGAGAGAAAAAAAACTACAGACAAGTTCAGACAAAGAATAGCCATTTCAATTATTTCATCGTTAAACAGTTCCTAATTTTTTTAAGAAAAACACAAATAAAAGAGCCAAAGATTCGTCATATTCTAACACTCGTGAGGCGAGTCCTTCTTGCCAGCCCGGCTGATTGATTGAATTTTGGTTTAATCGCCCAACTTAATCGCTCATTTCTACATATGGGTTCTAAGTTTACGAAAACCACTAGGTCATTGCAGTTATAATCATTGCACACATAGAAAACAGACGAAGTGGACATCCGTGCTAACATGAAATTTCGTGAATGATGAAAAACAAATTTTTTAACTGTAAGAAGTACAAATCCAACACACTCACCAAGGCATTAAATGACGCTTCTCCCCATTTCCAAATCGGCATCAAAGCCTCCCCCCAAAAGTTGACCTATGTACTTTTCATTTTTTATCAACAACAATGGCACGGGGCCGACTGTTCTGCAACTCGAAATCAACGGCCGCCAATTAAAGGAGGGAGAGCGAGAGAGAAAAATTTATTTATGATTGATCAAGTGAAAACTTGAGATTAAAATGAAAACATGAGGATTTAGATGACTAATGGCTTGTTATTTGCGTCTCCTGAATTTGAACGAACAATCATTTAAAGGCTTAAAGTTTACATGCCTACCACAATTTCATCGTCCAAGATTGCCTCTCGGTTTCTCATACACATATGTAGGAGAACAACTACAGCAAATTCTCAATGATTTATTGTATTATTTAGAATAATTTATTTTGATATATGGAAGCCACACATACCATCCTTGTCCATCGCTGAGTTTTGATCACTCGCTAATTCATGCATGGAAACCACCGAGCGAAACAATTAATTTTTTTATTGTTTTTTTTTTCTTGTTTTGTTGGCGCTGTAAAATCATATGCATTTTTTTTTTGTTTTTATTATTGTTGTAATTTTTATTGCAAATGATTGTTCGTAATATCTTTTACTTTACTTTGTTAAATTTTAAAAAAAATTATAATTAACCTCGCAACACCCTCTTCCAATCCATCTTAAGACGTGCTGATAATTCACACGCCAAGGTTTGAAGGAATCACCCTGATAAATCGCTCTTTGTATATATATGGCCAATGCGCATGCAAACCGCCAGGCTAAATAAGTAATATTAAATTTTTATCTTTTTATTCAAACTATTATACTGGTAATAAACTGGTATGCCTCTCTCTCTCTCCTTCTCTCTCCCTGACCACTCTGTAGACTGCAGAAAAACATGATTAAACAAATAAAGCGCCGAATTATAAAGATTCGTCGTCGAAAGAACTCTCGTGAAGCGAGTCGTTCTTGACAGCGCTGCAAGTATGTTTGTATATATGGCGATAAGTTGTCATGGTTGCTTGTTTACACAGACTGGCATCTACTTTCAAATTATTGGTTTCATTGACCCTCTAATGATCGAGAAAAAATCAATGACTCAAATCACCCAGATTGCACATATTGGCGTGATGGACATAATAATTTATTTCTTTGAGCTCCTGGTAGTTTTTATTGCAATTTTGTTTTAGTTACATTTTAGAACATCCATGTGACTGATTTTTAATCTAATCGAGATTTTATCACATGCTTTTACATACTTCCGTCCTCCAGTGCTCGGTTCACGTACTCGGCCTGGGATCCAGAAGGTTCAGCAGGATAAAATCGATCATTTACTATGTAATAATCATGTCCACAAATTCACAGGTAATTATTGAACTATTTCATACGGCTATTTGATCTGTGGAAAATAGATGCTAACTATTTGTGCAAAATTTGAAGACCGCGGTTCAGTTTGGCCCAGACCCCAGAGGTGCTAAAAGTGATCTTGTGCAGTAATCCATATTGTAAAAGCGCTTTTGTCACATTGAAATTCTTTCCTGTGCCATTTCTTCCAGAATGACAGATTTCGGCTGTGTGTAAAGAATGTGTCTTTTGTGTAAAGAAAGTGTCCTTGCTTTATGACAAAGAAAAAAAAAGACATTAGCGCATTTGGAAAAGTGGGAATGTTCCAACAGAGATTGCAATTGAGGCATGATGTATATGGGAATTGGGGGAAGAGAGAATAAAATGAAGAGCGTAAGAACGAAGAGGAAGATTGGGAAATATTTCTCACTCTCTTTTCCAATTTTGTCAGTGCCACCTCAACGACCGTTCTGCGACTCTTCATATAAAGGAACTGGAGTAGATCCAACAAATGGGCCGGTTCCTTCTTTTATCTCACTTTTCCCCACATCTTCCTCAACGACATCGCATAATATGTGTTTATCTAACATAAATGATTTCTTAATATTCAAGTTCAAATGTACCTTCCAGATGTTAGTTCGTCGAAGCCAGCTTGTGCTCGTTTGCCTAGTTGCTCTTATATTCACATGCGCAGTGCTTCACATGCGACGAATTATTCTTTTTTTGTTTAAATAATAAGTATGGAAACTCCTACCCGAACATCTCACTGAAATGGTCCTTTTTTGTTTCAATCTTCGCCTTGCCTTGCGCATCCGCGACACTTGAGCAGCCTTGTGGTTTTGCCACTCGAATAGAGAGAACGGACCAGGGAATTATTTTTTTCTGTTTGTGTGTGTTGGATTTGTCTTTCTTACGGTTCTTTTCATTTCTTCTTGGTAAATAAAGAATTATCCATCCACGGCAGCACTTCAAGAGAAAAATGTTAAAACAATATGGGTTTATAGTGCATGAAAACCACCAGGCCAGTATACCTATCTATTATTGCAGATGAGAATTCGTAATATCTTTTATTGCAGATTTCAAATGAAGTGGATGTCCGTTCCAAGACCGCGGATATTGAGGATTGATTCCTGTTCTTTTTAATAATTAACTACTATTTTTCTTGTACTTAATTAAAAATATACGTTTCATGTTTAATTCTCCACCAAATGCTATCTATCATTCATTTTTAAGATCTGTTTATTGTTCACAGTAAGTGCTATTTTATTTTAATGTACATTTTATTATTGATTTATCTCTTGGCTCATGGCGCATGAAAACCTCCAGGCCAATTTAGTTATATTTATTTGTATTAACCGATTTGCGCTTTAAAATTACAACGTCTTCCTGTTTTTTATTCGTAATATCGTAAATTGTAGATAAAAACGAGGTGGACTTCTGAAATAATTGTAAGAGTGAAAACGTTGAGGTTATGCTATTTCTTGTAATCTTATTTTTATCTAATAAAGTTATATTTAACCACATTTAAAAAAAGGCATGCGAAGCACAGGAGTCAAACACTTGCAGTTCTTTGTATTCAAACGGATGTGCACTTCGTTTGATATCTGCAAAAAAAATATTACAAATAGTTATCAGTAACAGAAGATCGATTAGGTTAATAGAAATTTATAAATTATTTGGAATGGTGGTTTTCATGCATTACGAACCAATATGTAAAACTAGCGATTGTATTAAACGATACTGAGGTGGAGCAGATTCGGGAAAATTAATTCTATTCTATATATATCGCTACAACTACAGAGATAAATTTTACGAACAAAACGAAAAACTTTTGATTTAAAAAAGGAACTAAAACTTCTTTATCGAATAAGCCCGCTAACATCGACGAATGGATGTCCCTTCTGGATTGTGCGTACACTTATACATCGGGTGAGTTGAATATCAGCAAGGAAAACATAAAATAATACCCTGGTCTATTCTCTTTATTCGAGTGACAAAACCACATGGCCGTTGGAGTGTCGCGGATTCGCTGTCTGCAAGGCGAAAGGTTGGAACGTTCTCCTTGTAACAAAAGTGCTGGGTCCATTAAATTCGTTTTGGATGAGCACTATTTAAAATGATCCTCTTGGATGTGTGCAGGACACCATTGGGAGGGGGATTTCTCTAGCAAGAATTGAATTTAACAAAACGCTGTGTACTAAACGCCGATGATAGTTTTTCCGAGTAGTTTAGAGAGATCCTTCATTTTGCTTGAAAGCTCGTTGCACATATAAGTTCAATGCGTATGAAAACCACCAGGCCAAATAGGTCAAATTAATTTTGACAACCGCCCGTTTTGTTTGCGCTGTAATATTACAACGTTTTCCAGGTTTTATACTAGTAATATATCGTTTATTTTGTTCGACTATATAGCTATTCGTAAAATATTTTATTGCAGATAACAAACGAAGTGGACATCCGTTCTAAGAGCGAAAATATTTAGATTTTATTATTTTTAACAATTTTTTGTCTAATAAATTTCCTTGTATTCATTGATTGATCTCAGTCCAGATTGCATTGAGAGTGGAGTTGAGAGCGAGGACACGGCTGAAATGTCGATGATGCACTGTCGGCAAAGTCGAAGTCAACGTCCATCGATTCCAACAAAGAAAGGACCATTTCAATGATAAGTTCGATTAACGGTTCCTAGTCCATTAGACAAAAAGAAATTGCCATTTCAATGATATGTTCGGATAACAGTTCTTAATTTATTATAAACATAATAAGTAAAAACCTCCAAAGCCCACTCTGTAGACTGGAGACTCCCTCCGAGTGCCGTCGCAATAGGCTGAGTGAGCCGCTGCTGGACGAAGTGCTCAATCTCCATGGCTTTTGTAGGGAATGTAGTTGAGAAAAGAAGGATTATGGAGTCAGTTGAATAAAATCAAGGAACCACCGAAATGTTCAAAAGAGGAGAGCGTTTTGGTTATTTTTTTAAGAAAATTTTTTATGTGAAAAAACTTTCTTTTATATGAAAACATGAGCATTCTTTCGCACCACTTCGCGGTCGTCGAAATCAGAAGGGACTGGAAATCAAAGAAAACAGTAGGATTCATTTCTCTCAAGGTCTCGAAGCGCATTGAGAGTGGAGTGAAGAGCATGGACACCGTTCACACCGATTTGAACGCTATCGTGGTGTGCTTTTTATGGAGATTAAAGATTTCGCACCAACAAACAAGAATTCCTCTCAGAATACTAGTTTAAATTTTTTTTCATTTTTTAAAATTTAAAAGCAATTATGGTGATGATCTATTGGGGGTATCTCATTTTCAGTAAAAAAGAAGTATTAAGAATAAATCCGCCAAAGTTGCCAGATTCGTCGTAATTGAGGAAGCTCTCGTGAAGCTGGTCGTTCTTGCCAACCCTGCTGACATTCAACTCACCCAGACGTACACAATCGAGAAGGGACAGACATTTGTCGATTTTAACGGTTGAATCCGTATTTCCAAAAAAAAAAACAATTTTCATTTCGTATTTAATTATTGCCATCTGAAATTTAGTTGTGTTTGAAAAATTTATGTTTTTAAAATTTAAAAATTCTTGTGATGTGGTAAAGAACATTTGTTTTCTTGTTATGGGTGATTTACACGCAGTTCCGTTACGATATCACAAAAGACACATTCTATACACATAGCCGAAATCTGTCATTCTGGAAGAGATGACACATCATGAAGCTTTTATCCCGATATTAGAGAAGAAGCTCTCTTTCCTGTATTTCGCAAAAGCATTTTGGTCACCATGTTCAATTACGAATGAAGAAGGACACATTTATGCATTTTGAACCGTATCAATTATCAATCATAAGATGTCTTAACAAAGATCGGGGAAGAAGGAAAGGCTTAAATTGAGAAATGAGAAGGAATACTCCTCTAGAAGTCGCTATTCCCATTTCGACTGGCCCTTCTACTTCTTCTCTCGCGATAGATAGAATTGAATAGATAGAATAAGCACAGTAATCAAACCTCAAAGTTCTCGATCTTACCTCGGATATTTCGAATGATATCTGCAAATAATGTTACATCGCCAACAAAACAATTAATTATTTGTCCTCGCTTCACGAGAGCTCCTTCGACTACGACGGAATGTAAAAAAAAATAAAATCTGAAATTTCTCTGTGTTTGAAAGGATGTCCTCTTCGTTTGTTACCTGCAGTTAGAAGGATATTACAACTGGCCTGTTGGTTTTCATACACTAAGAACCTATATGTAAAACCAGCAATAAACTTCGATGATTGTTTGAAACCGAAATCGCCCGACCATTTGAAATATATGCTGTTAAATCAAATTCTCACTTCCATTTGCCTTTCTACTTCTTCTCTCGCGATAGATAGAATGGAATAGAGGTAGAAGCAAGAGAGACGAGTAGATAATGCAACGAATGTAATATAATGCAAGGAAATTTAATTGCTTAATTAAATGAAAGAATACATTGTCCAAAAATGGTACTTATGCGAACGATCAGCAGTCCTTATTAGAAAAAGAAAGTAGGTATTAGAAAGAGAAATACTGTATTTTCTCTATTAGTACCCCCCCCCTTTATTAGAACCCCCCTGTAATTGTACCCCCCTCTGAAAAAGCCATTGAAAAATAGATCCCCTCCTTCTAGTAGAACTCCCTCCAATAGTGCCCCCCTAATAGTCTACTACTTCTGCTCTAGATGTACCTCGTATAATTCATGATAAATCCGTTGTAAAACGGATATTATTCTGATGATTCCATTGAATTCGGGCTATGATTCTTCTTTTTTTTGGTAATAAAATGTTGTTATTAAACTTTTAGTGTCACACATTGAAAAATAGTATCCCTCCCTCTAATATCTCTAATAGTGCCCCTCCCCCGCAAGGATATTGAAAAATAGAACCCCCGGGGGTACTAATAGAGAAAATACGGTATAAGTAAAATTTATAAAATCAAAATTCAAAGCTCTCGGTCTTTGCAAATTATTTGTCTTGGTGGTTTCCATGCACTACGGCTCAATACTTAAACGTGCCATTAAAAGACAGTGATATCTCCTTGATGCGAGCCTTTCACATTAATTATTCCGAATAAAACAAACACTTTATACAGCAAGAAATAAGTATTTAATAAAAGTTTATTTTCTTGGAAATAACGGATAAGATCGCTAACATTTACAAATGCTTGTTCTTTATCGATCGTCTACATGTCAGAGAAAGAGAGTGAGAGAGTGAGAGAGAGAGAGAGAGAGAGAAAGAGAGAGGGATTCTTCTTATGCATATGTTTACACTGAACAGTAGGAAAACTAATAATGATTATAAAAAATTCCTATATGAATGGAACCCAGGGAACCAAATATAATCAATGGAACACATGAACCTGACTATCCGCCGCAGTCATTAAGTCACTGTGTCTTGCAAATTAACACAAATATAAATAAGCTTATTGTTAGAAGAATTCCTATGATGCACCTAGATTTTATTTGCAAAAAGTTATCAGTTTTATAAAGAAGTCATGAAAACATATTTTGAAAAAAAAAGGAATCTACAAACTCCTCTGCCATCATCCTGCAAAGCCGTTTTTCCAGAATAACGTCGAGCCATCCTAGAATATTATTATATCCTGCAAATAACATTAGCAAAATCGTCCTTTCAACGCCTGAGGCAAAAGGAGGAAGGGCGAGAGTGTTGACGTTGACGGTTTCAGTTGATGGCGACGACGAATCATGGGGAAGAGAGAGAGAGAAGGAGAGAGAGAATAAGAAAAGTGAGAGAGAAAGAGAGAGAGAGAGAGAGAGAGAGAGAGATGGAATGAGAGAATGGGAAGCGAATGAGAGTGAGAGTGAGAGAGAATCAGAGAAAGGGTTAGAGAGAATCAGAATGATGACGAGACAAATTACATGTTAATTAATACAATGAATAGAATGCAAGAATAATTAATAGGTAAATAAATAAATACAATAATGCATTAGCCAAAAATTGTACATTGGAAAAAATCAGCAGTTCTTTAAAACAAGGAATGAAAGAGGGTGTTAGGATGAGATTTATAAATTAAATTTATCAATTTTTTTAAAAATTAAGCACAGGAATCAAATGTCAATGTTCTCGGTCTTAGCACATTTGCACACTTCGTTTGTAATCCGGAAATACAAGATATTATGAATAGTTATCTACAAAGAAAAGATATTTTACTAATATAAAACATGTAAAAGATGCATATAATATTACATCGCCTAGGAAACAATCGGCTAATAAAATATACAAAATTATTTGGCCTGGTGGTTTCCATGCACTACGGCTTTATGTATAAACCAGCAATCGTATTAGGCCGATTTCATTATATTTCTGCTTGGAAAATGAATTATTTTGAAGAAGAAAAAAGCATGAAAGGTATCTTAACAGTAAAATCCAACTTATCATTGAAGTGTCCTATTTTGTTGCGCAGGTTGACTTCTCCTCGCTACTTTCCTTCTTTAACAATTTCTCTTGCGAAGCATGTATAATTATAACAATAGTTGATGGTAGAGAAACTATTGTTGTTGTTGTGAGAGGAGAAATGTAATTAACAGTAATTTGTGGCTTTTAATTTCGTGATTGATGAAGAAATGAAACGCTGTTCCGTTTTTTCTAGTCGATTGACAAAACCAAATGTCTGCTGAAGTGTCGCGGCGCTGCCGGAGCGAGAGAGAGAGAGAGAGAAAGAGAGAGAGAGAGAAAGAGGGAGAGAAAGATAATGAGAAATAACTCATTTGGCCTGGTGGTTTTCATGCGCATGGTTCCTGTATGTACAAACTAGCGATTATCTTGAACGGTTGCAGGTTGTAGTATGTACAGTCCCGCCCAGGATCTTGGTACCAAGGATGCGTCGGACGCATCGGACGCATCCAAATGCATCCTCGTTAATAACTATTTTCCTAGGACATGCTAAAATATTTCAACAGGTACATTACTTTGCTTATAGAGAACGGATGCTACTGATAAAAAATCGATAATTTCTAATCATTTGATAAGAAGTTATCAGTTTTTGCTTATAAAAAATTTCATTTCTTATATTTTTCAATGAAATTTCTCCTGCACTATTATTTTGTCTCTACCCACATCCCCAAATAATAAAAGTAGAGATTGTATCATTGATAATGGAAATCGATAAACCAGACCTTATCACGCATGTTCATTTGCTGAGAAGATTCGCCTAACGATTCTGAATATAATTATGTATTCAGTTTTGGAAAAAAAGTGCCGATTAGCAATTTATTTTTGATTGTGTGTACTTTACATGACTTTCTTCAGGATTCCCCATTGTTTTGGACTTTGTCAAAATTTTGGCCCGGTATGATGCGTCCAAATCTAGGTTGCTGCAGCAGCATTTAACCTCAGAAATTTAGGTTAATAAAAAAAAAGTTTGCTTGGAGATTATGGTCCGTGAACTAGCTTGAAGACCATGTCGAAAATTTTTTTGAATCCGATTGACTTCAAACTAAGCAAGGATAGTCTTCAGAGTCCCTTGATGATGTGGGTAGAGACAAAATAATAGTGCAGGAGAAATTTCATTGAAAAATATAAGAAATGAAATTTTTTATAAGCAAAAACTGATAACTTCTTTTCAAATGATTAGAAATTATCAATTTTTTATCAGTAGCATCCGTTCTCTATAAGCAAACTAATGTACCAGTTAAAATATTTTAGCATGTCCTTGGAAAATAGTTATTAACGAGGATGCATTTGGATGCGTCCGAAGCATCCTTGGTACCAAGATCCTGGGCGGGACTGTACATACTACAACCTGCAACCGTTCAAGATAATCGCTAGTTTGTACATACAGGAACCATGCGCATGAAAACCACCAGGCCAAATGAGTTATTTCTCATTATCTTTCTCTCCCTCTTTCTCTCTCTCTCTCTCTTTCTCTCTCTCTCTCTCTCGCTCCGGCAGCGCCGCGACACTTCAGCAGACATTTGGTTTTGTCAATCGACTAGAAAAAACGGACCAGCGTTTCATTTCTTCATCAATCACGAAATTAAAAGCCACAAATTACTGTTAATTACATTTCTCCTCTCACAACAACAACAATAGTTTCTCTACCATCAACTATTGTTATAATTATACATGCTTCGCAAGAGAAATTGTTAAAGAAGGAAAGTAGCGAGGAGAAGTCAACCTGCGCAACAAAATTGGACACTTCAATGATAAGTTGGATTTTACTGTTAAGATACCTTTCATGCTTTTTTCTTCTTCAAAATAATTCATTTTCCAAGCAGAAATATAATGAAATCGGCCTAATACGATTGCTGGTTTATACATAAAGCCGTAGTGCATGGAAACCACCAGGCCAAATAATTTTGTATATTTTATTAGCCGATTGTTTCCTAGGCGATGTAATATTATATGCATCTTTTACATGTTTTATATTAGTAAAATATCTTTTATTTTGTAGATAACTATTCGTAATATCTTGTATTTCCGGATTACAAACGAAGTGTGCAAATGTGCTAAGACCGAGAACATTGACATTTGATTCCTGTGCTTAATTTTTAAAAAAAATTGATAAATTTAATTTATAAATCTCATCCTAACACCCTCTTTCATTCCTTGTTTTAAAGAACTGCTGATTTTTTCCAATGTACAATTTTTGGCTAATGCATTATTGTATTTATTTATTTACCTATTAATTATTCTTGCATTCTATTCATTGTATTAATTAACATGTAATTTGTCTCGTCATCATTCTGATTCTCTCTAACCCTTTCTCTGAATCTCTCTCACTCTCACTCTCATTCGCTTCCCCCTCTCTCATTCCATCTCTCTCTCTCTTTCTCTCTCTCTCTCTCTCTTTCTCTCTCACTTTTCTTATTCTCTCTCTCCTTCTCTCTCTCTCTTCCCCATGATTCGTCGTCGCCATCAACTGAAACCGTCAACGTCAACACTCTCGCCCTTCCTCCTTTTGCCTCAGGCGTTGAAAGGACGATTTTGCTAATGTTATTTGCAGGATATAATAATATTCTAGGATGGCTCGACGTTATTCTGGAAAAACGGCTTTGCAGGATGATGGCAGAGGAGTTTGTAGATTCCTTTTTTTTTCAAAATATCTTTTCATGACTTCTTTATAAAACTGAGAACTTTTTGCAAATAAAATCTAGGTGCATCATAGGAATTCTTCTAACAATAAGCTTATTTATATTTGTGTTAATTTGCAAGACACAGTGACTTAATGACTGCGGCGGATAGTCAGGTTCATGTGTTCCATTGATTATATTTGGTTCCCTGGGTTCCATTCATATAGGAATTTTTTATAATCATTGTTAGTTTTCCTACTGTTCAGTGTAAACATATGCATAAGAAAAATCCCTCTCTCTTTCTCTCTCTCTCTCTCTCTCTCACTCTCACTCTCTTTCTCTGACATGTAGACGATCGAGAAAGAACAAGCATTTGTAAATGTTAGCGATCTTATCCGTTATTTCCAAGAAAATAAACTTTTATTAAATACTTATTTCTTGCTGTATAAAGTGTTTGTTTTATTCGGAATAATTAATGTGAAAGGCTCGCATCAAGGAGATATCACTGTCTTTTAATGGCTCGTTTAAGTATTGAGCCGTAGTGCATGGAAACCACCAAGACAAATAATTTGCAAAGACCGAGAGCTTTGAATTTTGATTTTATAAATTTTACTTATACCGTATTTTCTCTATTAGTACCCCGGGGGGTTCTATTTTTCAATACCCTTGCGGGGGAAGGGCACTATTAGAGATATTAGAGGGAGGGATACTATTTTTCAATGTGTGACACTAAAAGTTTAATAACAACATTTTATTACCAAAAAAAGAAGAATCATAGCCCGAATTCAATGGAATCATCAGAATAATATCCGTTTTACAACGGATTTATCATGAATTATACGAGGTACATCTAGAGCAGAAGTAGTAGACTATTAGGGGGGCACTATTGGAGGGAGTTCTACTAGAAGGAGGGGATCTATTTTTCAATGGCTTTTTCAGAGGGGGGTACAATTACAGGGGGGTTCTAATAAAGGGGGGGGGTACTAATAGAGAAAATACAGTATTTCTCTTTCTAATACCTACTTTCTTTTTCTAATAAGGACTGCTGATCGTTCGCATAAGTACCATTTTTGGACAATGTATTCTTTCATTTAATTAAGCAATTAAATTTCCTTGCATTATATTACATTCGTTGCATTATCTACTCGTCTCTCTTCCTTCTACCTCTATTCCATTCTATCTATCGCGAGAGAAGAAGTAGAAAGGCAAATGGAAGTGAGAATTTGATTTAACAGCATATATTTCAAATGGTCGGGCGATTTCGGTTTCAAACAATCATCGAAGTTTATTGCTGGTTTTACATATAGGTTCTTAGTGTATGAAAACCAACAGGCCAGTTGTAATATCCTTCTAACTGCAGGTAACAAACGAAGAGGACATCCTTTCAAACACAGAGAAATTTCAGATTTTATTTTTTTTTTACATTCCGTCGTAGTCGAAGGAGCTCTCGTGAAGCGAGGACAAATAATTAATTGTTTTGTTGGCGATGTAACATTATTTGCAGATATCATTCGAAATATCCGAGGTAAGATCGAGAACTTTGAGGTTTGATTACTGTGCTTAATAAAATACTTTTTATAAATTTTACTTATAAATCTCGTCCTAACATCCTCTTTCTTTCTTTTTCTAATTAGTCGCATAAGTACAATTTTTGGCTAATGAATTCTTTTATTAATTTAACAATTAACTTTCCAAGCATTGTATTAATTTTCCTGGTATTCCATTACATTAGTTGCATTCTATTAAATACTTAATTTCTCTCCTCGCCTCTCATTGATTTCTTCTACCTCTATTCAATTCTATCTATCACGAGAGAAGAAGTAGAAGGGCCAGTCGAAATGGGAATAGCGACTTGAATGAATGAATTTATTACGGTATCACAAGTAATACACGTGGTAAACAATTAATAATAATAGCAATGGTAATATGCAAACCTATACGGCCAAACACTATCTAAGAATGAGATAAAAGAGATTAAGGAATAATTAACGATGAATTCTTATATAGCTTATTGAATGAAGACAGGGCCCTTACAAAGAAAGAATGAGATCGGGATTTAAGTCTGGATGCGGGGACGTGAAGCTTGAAGCTGAGACCGCGTGTCCTAGAATGCTTAAAACTAAGATAATGGGGGTTCTTGCGGGACAAATAGCAACGACCAAAGATAAGCTTACGAAGTATATCTAAATCTCTGTTATCGCGGCGTGCCTTGAGAGATGGTAACGAGAGTTTGAGGTTTCTATATTGACTATCAGGGAGAGAATCAAAAATATATCCGAAGCAACGAACAAATAGACGGCGAGTAAAGTAATTCGGACTTTTTCTAAAATCTTAATATCCTTAAGTAAATGGGGAGAATACACGCTAGTAGCAAACTCTAAAACTGATCTGACATAAGTGGTGTAAGCGAAAACAAGGGTGTTGGGGTTTTTGCTTCTGAGGGCTCTTAATATCTGGTGAAGTTTTGACATGGCCTTAGAGGTAACAATTCTACAATGTTCAGAAAATGTCAACCTATGATCAACAACGATTCCTAGATCACGGATAGAATCACAAGCTCCTATAAGAGAGCCATTAAGGAGATAGGGAATTCTAGGATTTGAAGTACCAATATGCAAGACAGAGCACTTGTCAATCGCTAATGGAAGTTGCCAAGTATTGGCCCAACATGAAACAATATCAATAGCATTTTGAAGAGAAGCTCTATCCTCCGAAAGACCGAAAGCCTTGTAAACTTTAATATCATCAGCAAACGCCTTAACGACGGCACCAGTAGGTTCTATCAATGGTGGAAGATCTGCGACATATATAAGGAAGAGAAGGGGACCACAAACGCTACCCTGGGGAACTCCACTTACAACATGTCTTGGAGGAGAGACTGATGTACCTACCCGAACAACAAAGGATCGATTTGAAAGAAACTCTTTAAAGGAGGTCTGAGGCTAATAAATAGTGTCTTGTTTCTTTCGCCTTCTTTGGTCGGGTTGTGCTAGAAACTTCGATTGCAAGTGTCCCGTAGTCACGAAAACCTTCATGCCCTGAGGAAATTAACACTGCTTTCTACTTTGAATTCCCAAATATTTTATTTTCCCGCCATTTTCAAACATTTTTAACATAGCAACACTGCGGCCGCTTGGGCCAAGCTTGTCATTCCCATTAATTGCATACACATGGTGCGCGCAACCAACATTGGCCGGGTTTTTCTTAACATGTAGGCTCACCTGGCAGTGGTGCAAACCACAAGATTCTGGGGAGAGAGGCAAGGGGCAGTAGCACCATTTCTGTTGATTCTTTACTCCGTTCTTTTTATCATTCCGTCCAAATCCGTCAGGGACTTCGTGGTAGGAGTTTTTCCCTTAAGGCCTCCTTTAAACCAATTAATGACCTTAGCTGGAAAATTATAATGCTGAAGTTTGTATATAAGCTTACGATGAGAAACCCTATCAAAAGCTTTGGCATGATCAAAGTATATTACATCAGTTGTACGAGAGTTAGAAAGAGAACGTGTCCAATACTCCATAGCATCTAACAGTTGCAACTCAATTGATCTATTTGGCCTAAAGCCGTACTGTTCGTCAGGCAAGATGTGCGCCTCTTCGCACCAACGATAAAGAGACTTACAAAGCATTCGCTCAAAAACTCGAGAAAAGAAACAGGTTATGCTAACCGGTCTATAATTGGAAGGATCAGAGAAGGGGGGCTTCTTGCGTAAAGGAACAATAATAGATTGTTTCCAAATAGAGGGAATAACCGAGTGACAATATGAAAAGCTGAATATATATTCGAGACATTCACTAATGGGAACGGCCAATTGCTTAAGAAAATGCATATTAAAGTGGTCAGGAGCATTGCAAGAAGAGTTCTTCCATCTCTCTATCAAATTACATATATCATGACGAGCGAAATGAACAGAAAACGGGGGGGGGGGGGGCTATAGGCGATGGGGAGAATAACACTGGAGGTAGAAAAGAGTCGTCTTGAATAAAATGACTAGAAAACGAAGTAGCTAATAGGTCAGCCTTAGCAGAGTCATCTGAGCAACTAGTACCGGATTGATCAATTAAAATATCTACGCCTCTCAGAGCATTAGAAATCCTATTTCTGACATAACGGAAGAATATACGCTTATTACTTGATTCAATAATCTTCTTTTCTATATTTCTAGCGTATTTGTCGACGGCGGACTTATACATACGACTAAGTTTTAAAAATTCAGGGGCGAGATTCAATAGAACCAATTACCAGATTTCGTTCCCAAGCTTTATAACGCCTAGATCGCAGTCTGTGAATATGTTCAGGAAGTTTTTCACCATTAAGCGAAACGCGCTTATAGGGAACAAAATTAGCTTCTACAAATTTAAGGGACGACGAAAAAGCTGCATACATCTCATCAATGTCACAAATTCTATGGAATACATCAAGCAAATTAAGATTAAATAAATATTGGGCAGCTGCTGTATAATCTACTTTATGAAAATCTTTAACAAAAGTATATAAAGGAACAGTAAATTGCAAATTAATTGTAGCTGTAAGAGCAGAATGATCAGAAGTTGCAAATGGAGGGATCAAGGAGGTATCTGAGATAAGGCCAGGGGAATTTCTGAGAATGAGATCCAGAGTGTGACCATTACATGTTGCGGAAGGGGTAAGTTGGGCAAGGTGAGAGGACTGAATTAAGGCTAGAAATTCTTTCGCTTGAGACGATGCCGGAGTTGCCATGGGAGGAGGAGAATGCCAATCAATATCAGGGTAATTAAAATCTCCTAAGAGTAGTGATGGATGGGCGCAAGTAGATAGATCTCTTATATACTTGAGAAGCTGAGAATTATCTACAGCTGCGCAGGACGGGGGGCGGTAGACCAAAATAATACGAAATGCATCATCATCTACAAAGACATCCAGAGAGAGGAGTTCAAAGGCATTAGGCAGAGAGAGAGAAAAGATTGTCTTAACTGTGAAACAGGAGCTAACAAAAATGGCGACTCCGCCTCCTTTCTTTCTAATTCTATCTCTACGGAAAAGGTTGTAATTACTTGTCTCATCGGCTAACAAAAGGGAATCTAAAATAGTAGAATTCAACCATGTTTCTGTGACAGCTATAATAGGAATATTCTGCTTAAGTAGAATTGAAAGTTCGGCCGTCTTGTTTAAAAGTGATCGAGCATTAAACATTTGAACTTTGCATTGTCTGTATCTCGTCCTTCGACCTTCGTGGCCTAGTTTCGCTGGTACTGGAGAGGCGCGAATGGGTTGGGGTGGACGAAGTTGGGGGCAGCAGGCTGGCCAGCCGAGTACGTGACATTAGGTGCGAGAGGGCGGCGGTGAGGCTGGTGCTGCCGCGGCTGGCCTCGAGAGGCGCGAACTGCCCGGTCATTAGGTTGGCGTGGGTTCGAGAAGAAGCGAGAGAAATCCGGGGGAGGGCGACGTGGGGCCGGTCGGATTCCCCTCTGGGCGAGGGTGAGACTGGGGCGGAGGAAGCAGCGCTCATAGCCCGGGAAGAAACGGAGAGAGCGGGCAGCGCGGAGTGCGCGCTGCTGAGCCTCGGAGGAAGGCATGATGATCTTCGTCAAGGGAATGCCAGCCTTTGAAGGGAGCCTGTAAACCGCCACAGGGGCAGCCGGGACTCCGAGGAAGTCGAGGATCTTCTCGACGGCGAAGATGTCGGCCTTGGCAGCAGGGAGAGGAGGAGGAAGGCTGCGGGGGGAGGCCAGAAAGAACGAGAGCGCGCGAACGCTCCTTGCGATCATCGCGTTCCTCTGGTGTTTCCGCATTGAAGTCCCAGGAGTCCGTA
Organism: Allodiplogaster sudhausi; assembly: GCA_945643635.1. Classification (NCBI taxonomy): domain Eukaryota; kingdom Metazoa; phylum Nematoda; class Chromadorea; order Rhabditida; family Diplogasteridae; genus Allodiplogaster; species Allodiplogaster sudhausi. Next base: position 5,418,425 of record CALZFC010000016.1, on the reverse strand, counting down.
AGGGAAGGAGCGGCAGGGGCAACGGAAGAAGCGGGTTGGCGAGGGGAGGACATGGGGATGTCCTGGGGCTGAGGGGGAGACGAGCCAGCAACTACTTCAGCAAGCTGGGCGCGGGTCTGGACGAGCTGACCTGACAGATCCTCGATTGTGCGCTGCTGCTCGTCGACCTTGGCAGATAACTCGGTGTGGCCGCGGATGAGTCTCTCGATGGAGTCGACGAGAGCGTCGAAGTCAGTGGATGCCAGAGAAGTGGAGGGGCTGCCAGGAGTAGAGTTGGGACGAGGGCGCTTGAGAGAGGGCGGTGCGTTCTGGAAGAGAGACAGCACCCGAGCGGCAATTTGGCCAGTGGCAGAGGGGGACGATGAACCAGACATCTTACCGATTAAGGTGCCTTACGAGACAAGAAAACCCAGGCACAGGGTTTAGAGCATGAAGTTGCAGCAACGGCTGGAGCACACAGAGAGAGCAGCCGCACCGCAACGAGAAAGGGATGCGAGTGAGAAAGGGATGCTAGTGAGAAAGGGATGCGAGTGAGAAAGGGATGCGAGTGAAGAAAGGGATGCGAGTGTGAAAGGGATGCGAGTGAGAAAGGGATGCGAGTGTGAAAGGGATGCGAGTGAGAAAGGGATGCGAGTGAGAAAGGGATGCGAGTGAGAAAGGGATGCAAGTGAGAAAGGGATGCGAGTGAGAAAGGGATGCGAGTGAGAAAGGGATGCGAGTGAGAAAGGGATGCGAGTGAAGAAAGGGATGCGAGTGAGAAAGGGATGCGAGTGAGAAAGGGATGCGAGTTCCATCTCTCTCTCTCTCTCTCTCTCTCTCTCTCTCTCTCTCTTTCTCTCTCTCTCTCTCTTTCTCTCTCACTTTTCTTATTCTCTCTCTCCTTCTCTCTCTCTCTTCCCCATGATTCGTCGTCGCCATCAACTGAAACCGTCAACGTCAACACTCTCGCCCTTCCTCCTTTTGCCTCAGGCGTTGAAAGGACGATTTTGCTAATGTTATTTGCAGGATATAATAATATTCTAGGATGGCTCGACGTTATTCTGGAAAAACGGCTTTGCAGGATGATGGCAGAGGAGTTTGTAGATTCCTTTTTTTTTTCAAAATATGTTTTCATGACTTCTTTATAAAACTGAGAACTTTTTGCAAATAAAATCTAGGTGCATCATAGGAATTCTTCTAACAATAAGCTTATTTATATTTGTGTTAATTTGCAAGACACAGTGACTTAATGACTGCGGCGGATAGTCAGGTTCATGTGTTCCATTGATTATATTTGGTTCCCTGGGTTCCATTCATATAGGAATTTTTTATAATCATTGTTAGTTTTCCTACTGTTCAGTGTAAACATATGCATAAGAAAAATCCCTCTCTCTTTCTCTCTCTCTCTCTCTCTCTCACTCTCACTCTCTTTCTCTGACATGTAGACGATCGAGAAAGAACAAGCATTTGTAAATGTTAGCGATCTTATCCGTTATTTCCAAGAAAATAAACTTTTATTAAATACTTATTTCTTGCTGTATAAAGTGTTTGTTTTATTCGGAATAATTAATGTGAAAGGCTCGCATCAAGGAGATATCACTGTCTTTTAATGGCACGTTTAAGTATTGAGCCGTAGTGCATGGAAACCACCAAGACAAATAATTTGCAAAGACCGAGAGCTTTGAATTTTGATTTTATAAATTTTACTTATACCGTATTTTCTCTATTAGTACCCCCGGGGGTTCTATTTTTCAATATCCTTGCGGGGGAGGGGCACTATTAGAGATATTAGAGGGAGGGATACTATTTTTCAATGTGTGACACTAAAAGTTTAATAACAACATTTTATTACCAAAAAAAAGAAGAATCATAGCCCGAATTCAATGGAATCATCAGAATAATATCCGTTTTACAACGGATTTATCATGAATTATACGAGGTACATCTAGAGCAGAAGTAGTAGACTATTAGGGGGGCACTATTGGAGGGAGTTCTACTAGAAGGAGGGGATCTATTTTTCAATGGCTTTTTCAGAGGGGGGTACAATTACAGGGGGGTTCTAATAAAGGGGGGGGGGTACTAATAGAGAAAATACAGTATTTCTCTTTCTAATACCTACTTTCTTTTTCTAATAAGGACTGCTGATCGTTCGCATAAGTACCATTTTTGGACAATGTATTCTTTCATTTAATTAAGCAATTAAATTTCCTTGCATTATATTACATTCGTTGCATTATCTACTCGTCTCTCTTGCTTCTACCTCTATTCCATTCTATCTATCGCGAGAGAAGAAGTAGAAAGGCAAATGGAAGTGAGAATTTGATTTAACAGCATATATTTCAAATGGTCGGGCGATTTCGGTTTCAAACAATCATCGAAGTTTATTGCTGGTTTTACATATAGGTTCTTAGTGTATGAAAACCAACAGGCCAGTTGTAATATCCTTCTAACTGCAGGTAACAAACGAAGAGGACATCCTTTCAAACACAGAGAAATTTCAGATTTTATTTTTTTTTACATTCCGTCGTAGTCGAAGGAGCTCTCGTGAAGCGAGGACAAATAATTAATTGTTTTGTTGGCGATGTAACATTATTTGCAGATATCATTCGAAATATCCGAGGTAAGATCGAGAACTTTGAGGTTTGATTACTGTGCTTATTCTATCTATTCAATTCTATCTATCGCGAGAGAAGAAGTAGAAGGGCCAGTCGAAATGGGAATAGCGACTTCTAGAGGAGTATTCCTTCTCATTTCTCAATTTAAGCCTTTCCTTCTTCCCCGATCTTTGTTAAGACATCTTATGATTGATAATTGATACGGTTCAAAATGCATAAATGTGTCCTTCTTCATTCGTAATTGAACATGGTGACCAAAATGCTTTTGCGAAATACAGGAAAGAGAGCTTCTTCTCTAATATCGGGATAAAAGCTTCATGATGTGTCATCTCTTCCAGAATGACAGATTTCGGCTATGTGTATAGAATGTGTCTTTTGTGATATCGTAACGGAACTGCGTGTAAATCACCCATAACAAGAAAACAAATGTTCTTTACCACATCACAAGAATTTTTAAATTTTAAAAACATAAATTTTTCAAACACAACTAAATTTCAGATGGCAATAATTAAATACGAAATGAAAATTGTTTTTTTTTTGGAAATACGGATTCAACCGTTAAAATCGACAAATGTCTGTCCCTTCTCGATTGTGTACGTCTGGGTGAGTTGAATGTCAGCAGGGTTGGCAAGAACGACCAGCTTCACGAGAGCTTCCTCAATTACGACGAATCTGGCAACTTTGGCGGATTTATTCTTAATACTTCTTTTTTACTGAAAATGAGATACCCCCAATAGATCATCACCATAATTGCTTTTAAATTTTAAAAAATGAAAAAAAATTTAAACTAGTATTCTGAGAGGAATTCTTGTTTGTTGGTGCGAAATCTTTAATCTCCATAAAAAGCACACCACGATAGCGTTCAAATCGGTGTGAACGGTGTCCATGCTCTTCACTCCACTCTCAATGCGCTTCGAGACCTTGAGAGAAATGAATCCTACTGTTTTCTTTGATTTCCAGTCCCTTCTGATTTCGACGACCGCGAAGTGGTGCGAAAGAATGCTCATGTTTTCATATAAAAGAAAGTTTTTTCACATAAAAAATTTTCTTAAAAAAATAACCAAAACGCTCTCCTCTTTTGAACATTTCGGTGGTTCCTTGATTTTATTCAACTGACTCCATAATCCTTCTTTTCTCAACTACATTCCCTACAAAAGCCATGGAGATTGAGCACTTCGTCCAGCAGCGGCTCACTCAGCCTATTGCGACGGCACTCGGAGGGAGTCTCCAGTCTACAGAGTGGGCTTTGGAGGTTTTTACTTATTATGTTTATAATAAATTAAGAACTGTTATCCGAACATATCAGTGAAATGGCAATTTCTTTTTGTCTAATGGACTAGGAACCGTTAATCGAACTTATCATTGAAATGGTCCTTTCTTTGTTGGAATCGATGGACGTTGACTTCGACTTTGCCGACAGTGCATCATCGACATTTCAGCCGTGTCCTCGCTCTCAACTCCACTCTCAATGCAATCTGGACTGAGATCAATCAATGAATACAAGGAAATTTATTAGACAAAAAATTGTTAAAAATAATAAAATCTAAATATTTTCGCTCTTAGAACGGATGTCCACTTCGTTTGTTATCTGCAATAAAATATTTTACGAATAGCTATATAGTCGAACAAAATAAACGATATATTACTAGTATAAAACCTGGAAAACGTTGTAATATTACAGCGCAAACAAAACGGGCGGTTGTCAAAATTAATTTGACCTATTTGGCCTGGTGGTTTTCATACGCATTGAACTTATATGTGCAACGAGCTTTCAAGCAAAATGAAGGATCTCTCTAAACTACTCGGAAAAACTATCATCGGCGTTTAGTACACAGCGTTTTGTTAAATTCAATTCTTGCTAGAGAAATCCCCCTCCCAATGGTGTCCTGCACACATCCAAGAGGATCATTTTAAATAGTGCTCATCCAAAACGAATTTAATGGACCCAGCACTTTTGTTACAAGGAGAACGTTCCAACCTTTCGCCTTGCAGACAGCGAATCCGCGACACTCCAACGGCCATGTGGTTTTGTCACTCGAATAAAGAGAATAGACCAGGGTATTATTTTATGTTTTCCTTGCTGATATTCAACTCACCCGATGTATAAGTGTACGCACAATCCAGAAGGGACATCCATTCGTCGATGTTAGCGGGCTTATTCGATAAAGAAGTTTTAGTTCCTTTTTTAAATCAAAAGTTTTTCGTTTTGTTCGTAAAATTTATCTCTGTAGTTGTAGCGATATATATAGAATAGAATTAATTTTCCCGAATCTGCTCCACCTCAGTATCGTTTAATACAATCGCTAGTTTTACATATTGGTTCGTAATGCATGAAAACCACCATTCCAAATAATTTATAAATTTCTATTAACCTAATCGATCTTCTGTTACTGATAACTATTTGTAATATTTTTTTTGCAGATATCAAACGAAGTGCACATCCGTTTGAATACAAAGAACTGCAAGTGTTTGACTCCTGTGCTTCGCATGCCTTTTTTTAAATGTGGTTAAATATAACTTTATTAGATAAAAATAAGATTACAAGAAATAGCATAACCTCAACGTTTTCACTCTTACAATTATTTCAGAAGTCCACCTCGTTTTTATCTACAATTTACGATATTACGAATAAAAAACAGGAAGACGTTGTAATTTTAAAGCGCAAATCGGTTAATACAAATAAATATAACTAAATTGGCCTGGAGGTTTTCATGCGCCATGAGCCAAGAGATAAATCAATAATAAAATGTACATTAAAATAAAATAGCACTTACTGTGAACAATAAACAGATCTTAAAAATGAATGATAGATAGCATTTGGTGGAGAATTAAACATGAAACGTATATTTTTAATTAAGTACAAGAAAAATAGTAGTTAATTATTAAAAAGAACAGGAATCAATCCTCAATATCCGCGGTCTTGGAACGGACATCCACTTCATTTGAAATCTGCAATAAAAGATATTACGAATTCTCATCTGCAATAATAGATAGGTATACTGGCCTGGTGGTTTTCATGCACTATAAACCCATATTGTTTTAACATTTTTCTCTTGAAGTGCTGCCGTGGATGGATAATTCTTTATTTACCAAGAAGAAATGAAAAGAACCGTAAGAAAGACAAATCCAACACACACAAACAGAAAAAAATAATTCCCTGGTCCGTTCTCTCTATTCGAGTGGCAAAACCACAAGGCTGCTCAAGTGTCGCGGATGCGCAAGGCAAGGCGAAGATTGAAACAAAAAAGGACCATTTCAGTGAGATGTTCGGGTAGGAGTTTCCATACTTATTATTTAAACAAAAAAAGAATAATTCGTCGCATGTGAAGCACTGCGCATGTGAATATAAGAGCAACTAGGCAAACGAGCACAAGCTGGCTTCGACGAACTAACATCTGGAAGGTACATTTGAACTTGAATATTAAGAAATCATTTATGTTAGATAAACACATATTATGCGATGTCGTTGAGGAAGATGTGGGGAAAAGTGAGATAAAAGAAGGAACCGGCCCATTTGTTGGATCTACTCCAGTTCCTTTATATGAAGAGTCGCAGAACGGTCGTTGAGGTGGCACTGACAAAATTGGAAAAGAGAGTGAGAAATATTTCCCAATCTTCCTCTTCGTTCTTACGCTCTTCATTTTATTCTCTCTTCCCCCAATTCCCATATACATCATGCCTCAATTGCAATCTCTGTTGGAACATTCCCACTTTTCCAAATGCGCTAATGTCTTTTTTTTTCTTTGTCATAAAGCAAGGACACTTTCTTTACACAAAAGACACATTCTTTACACACAGCCGAAATCTGTCATTCTGGAAGAAATGGCACAGGAAAGAATTTCAATGTGACAAAAGCGCTTTTACAATATGGATTACTGCACAAGATCACTTTTAGCACCTCTGGGGTCTGGGCCAAACTGAACCGCGGTCTTCAAATTTTGCACAAATAGTTAGCATCTATTTTCCACAGATCAAATAGCCGTATGAAATAGTTCAATAATTACCTGTGAATTTGTGGACATGATTATTACATAGTAAATGATCGATTTTATCCTGCTGAACCTTCTGGATCCCAGGCCGAGTACGTGAACCGAGCACTGGAGGACGGAAGTATGTAAAAGCATGTGATAAAATCTCGATTAGATTAAAAATCAGTCACATGGATGTTCTAAAATGTAACTAAAACAAAATTGCAATAAAAACTACCAGGAGCTCAAAGAAATAAATTATTATGTCCATCACGCCAATATGTGCAATCTGGGTGATTTGAGTCATTGATTTTTTCTCGATCATTAGAGGGTCAATGAAACCAATAATTTGAAAGTAGATGCCAGTCTGTGTAAACAAGCAACCATGACAACTTATCGCCATATATACAAACATACTTGCAGCGCTGTCAAGAACGACTCGCTTCACGAGAGTTCTTTCGACGACGAATCTTTATAATTCGGCGCTTTATTTGTTTAATCATGTTTTTCTGCAGTCTACAGAGTGGTCAGGGAGAGAGAAGGAGAGAGAGAGAGGCATACCAGTTTATTACCAGTATAATAGTTTGAATAAAAAGATAAAAATTTAATATTACTTATTTAGCCTGGCGGTTTGCATGCGCATTGGCCATATATATACAAAGAGCGATTTATCAGGGTGATTCCTTCAAACCTTGGCGTGTGAATTATCAGCACGTCTTAAGATGGATTGGAAGAGGGTGTTGCGAGGTTAATTATAATTTTTTTTAAAATTTAACAAAGTAAAGTAAAAGATATTACGAACAATCATTTGCAATAAAAATTACAACAATAATAAAAACAAAAAAAAAATGCATATGATTTTACAGCGCCAACAAAACAAGAAAAAAAAAACAATAAAAAAATTAATTGTTTCGCTCGGTGGTTTCCATGCATGAATTAGCGAGTGATCAAAACTCAGCGATGGACAAGGATGGTATGTGTGGCTTCCATATATCAAAATAAATTATTCTAAATAATACAATAAATCATTGAGAATTTGCTGTAGTTGTTCTCCTACATATGTGTATGAGAAACCGAGAGGCAATCTTGGACGATGAAATTGTGGTAGGCATGTAAACTTTAAGCCTTTAAATGATTGTTCGTTCAAATTCAGGAGACGCAAATAACAAGCCATTAGTCATCTAAATCCTCATGTTTTCATTTTAATCTCAAGTTTTCACTTGATCAATCATAAATAAATTTTTCTCTCTCGCTCTCCCTCCTTTAATTGGCGGCCGTTGATTTCGAGTTGCAGAACAGTCGGCCCCGTGCCATTGTTGTTGATAAAAAATGAAAAGTACATAGGTCAACTTTTGGGGGGAGGCTTTGATGCCGATTTGGAAATGGGGAGAAGCGTCATTTAATGCCTTGGTGAGTGTGTTGGATTTGTACTTCTTACAGTTAAAAAATTTGTTTTTCATCATTCACGAAATTTCATGTTAGCACGGATGTCCACTTCGTCTGTTTTCTATGTGTGCAATAATTATAACTGCAATTACCTGGTGGTTTTCGTAAACTTAGAACCCATATGTAGAAATGAGCGATTAAACCAAAATTCAATCAATCAGCCGGGCTGGCAAGAAGGACTCGCCTCACGAGTGTTAGAATATGACGAATCTTTGGCTCTTTTATTTGTGTTTTTCTTAAAAAAATTAGGAACTGTTTCCCGATGAAATAATTGAAATGGCTATTCTTTGTCTGAACTTGTCTGTAGTTTTTTTCTCTCTCATTCTCTCTCGCACTTTCACTCTATCCCTCTCTCACTCTCTCTTTCACTCTCCCTCACACACACACTCTCTCTCTCGATCTCTCTTGCTCCTCGCACTCTCTCTGTGTGAGAATATGCATAAAAACAATAGACAAGTTCAGACAAAGTAAAGTAAATTTCAATGATTTCATCGGGAAACAGTTCCTAATTTGTTATAAGAAAAACATAAATAAAACAGCCTAATTTGACGGATTCGTTATATTCTAACGAGGGAATGGTCTCGGCTTCCCCCGAGATTATGAGATGAGCTATGTACCATTCGAAAGCTCTTGCCGAGTAGATAACGAATATCATAATAAAAATTTCCGAACGAATTCTGTTTTCCTGATATTCTCGGAAAACCAGCTAAAATTAACAGTTTCACGGCATTTGCTAACTTTTTCGACTCTAAAATAGATTTATACGCGTTAAGTAGGCCATGTAAACCCTATTAATACACTCTCTGATCATTTTTGGAGGATTTTTCTGCGAGGTAATGAGACGACTTTTTTTCTCGGAGTGGGCGTAATAATTTTGTTGAAAGTCTGTGATATGCAAAGATTCGTCATTGTTATTATTTTATGTGAAGAACCAAAGTATTTTCAACTCTTCTCTCAGCTTGTCGTTTACTTTACGTGCTTGTATTACATAAATATGTCTTCGCTGTAAATCTTATATTTATAATGCAGTCGCACTCGGGGGCACCATTTCTGCTTATAACTTCTTTTGCCTTATTTATTTTTTGCCACATTTTCTGTATCTTAGATTCTTATTTAAATTCATATTAATGATGTCTTCTTCTTTAAGAAAGCTAGCACTTCTTTTCTTTTTTTTATAAAGATGTTTAATGCAAGACACAGTGGCGCTCAGAGAAACGTGAACTTTTGGTTTTTCACACATATTTTCCTTCAAAGTTTATGAAATTTGATGAAATTTTCAGGGTTGCTTCTTTATACTGTCAGATAATTAGTAGCAGATTATTGGTTTCATTGATCCACTACAGGTCAAAAAAAATCAATAATTTGAATTACCCAGTTTTGCACATTTATGTGGGCTAGACAAAATGGTTTATTTCTTTGGTATTTTGGTAGTTTTTCTTCAATAGATGGTTGATATTTATTCTAGAACATCTCTGTGATAACTTTTTGGTCTAATAGCTACTTTATCACATGCGATTACATGATGCCTGCCTCCAGGTCTCGATATATGCATGCGGCCTGAGATGCAGAAGGTATAGGAGGATAAAATCCATCATTTACTGCTATACTATGGTAATAATGATTTTAACATATTTTCAGAGAATCATTGAACTTATGCAGAAGGCTATTTGAGCTGTGTCAACTTTGGTCCGCAGCGCAGAAGTGCTAAAAGTGATGTTGTGCAGGGGTCCGTTTTTGGAAAACGGTTGTGTCTATCTATTGTGATAGTTAATAGGCTTTTCCACATTTAGAAGCCCTATTGGATCCCCGGTTTTAAGAGGCCACAAGGAACAGTAGATTGTTTGAATGAACACTGCCATAGAGGAGTACGGTGTATTCACAGCTGTCTGTTTTACCTAAATCACAACCTTGAATTAGCAAATTGAGATCTATTGCAGAACGCTCTGTTGTATTAAGGTTAATTTCGACACGATCTACAAAATTTCAGGTTTAGTTTCCTGCCTTCTAGAGCACCGTCCAATTCTAAGGTTAGGAACATTCAAACGATCTACCCCTTACTTTGTGGCCTCGTGATGCCAGAGATGAAATATAGCTTCTGAATGTGGAAAAGCCTGTTAAGAGAGGATGTCAGTAAGACTCGAGCAGGGCCCTATTATGACCTGCCCTAGGAACTTTTTTTTCGAATTTCTTCACCAAATTGATTACAGTATACAACTCGACGTCTTGAACAAAATAGGCTATATTTCAAAGTTGAAAAAAAATTTCCGCGCGAGACCCAGTAAAGTTATCTTTGAAATTACATTGGTCATAAGTCGCTTAAAACTTATTATTAGACAACGATCGAGCTATCATTGGATAGCTGATTGGACGGGCTTAAATTTTCAAGTTGATGATGTTTTCATAAAATTTGATTTTGGCCCTAAAATACGGCCCTATACATTTTTGAAGGCGGTTTTTAGCCAAATTAAGTGTTTTATGCTCATTTCCACACAACCGCTCCTGCATAGCCTTAAAGTACGTGAAATTTGCTATAAGATATGTGTCTTTCAAAAAAATTGAAGGTCCCAGCCCCAGGCTCCGGAGCATGATTCTGTGAAAACTGTAACACCGTGCAAGCGCATTCTTCGATCTATAACTGCGCTCAATGTCAATATTACAAAATCGTAAGTATATCATCTAAGAGCTCTTACAGAGATCTTCAAATGTTACATACATAGTTTTATTGAAAACTTTCAATTTATATGGGAAATTTCGTTCTGTACAATTAGAAGGCTTAAAAATTTACTTTAAAAACATTTTCAAATGTCGAAACATACATCATAAGAAAGAGGATGAAATTTGCAACACGAAGAACCCCTTTCAATGGAATTCCTTTTGTCTTTTGTTATAAGCCATACGAGAAGGATAACAGGGCCTTATGGAAAAACTGTAGAAAAAAAGGATTGGAATATTCTAATTCGAATAACCTAAAATGTGAATTCTTGGGCGAAATTACAGCGACGCTACTGGCACTACTTTTATGATTAATGATTATCGCACAAAACACTCGCGGGAGCATGGAGGATCTTCGCATGGGCCGACGACGCCAAAGGAATATTCGTTTGGAGTGACGAATGGGGGTGGGCGGTGGGCCAGATAGCCTCCCATGAACCAAGCATATTGCAGGAACGGCTGGTAGCGAGGGTGCTTGAATTGGTGAAAAACAACGCTAATTGTCTTCAGTATGTTGTCTCTTGCGGAGATGTTGAACTCGGGATGGGCAACCAAGGCGTGCGCGTGGATGTGCCTTACAAACCCCTTGAACATCCGAAAGAAAAAGACATCCAGGGGCTGCACAAGGGAGGTTGCCCCCGCAGGGATGTTGTAGACGGAGAGGGAATGACCGGAAGGGGCGGCATTCTTCATGGCATTATGATCCCTGAAGCTCGACCACATATCCACGGTCAAATGGAGATCAGTGGGAACTCCGGGGATGTAGACACAAGTCGACAGCCAATCCAACATGAGTTCCTTTGTCATAATATGTGATTTCGCAGCTCTCACGATGAGGTTGTGGCACTACAAGAAGGAAATGGAGCAAGATGAAAGAGAGAGAGAGAGAAAGAGAGAGATCTAGTGAGAGTAAAACCTGGAATGGCGGTCGGGTGGGGGGGAATTTTCCACTTGGATCTGGCAGCACAACAAAGAGCTTGGGACCGAGTTCACCACTAGCGAAATGCAGAGGCATGATCGTATAGGAGTGTGTTAGTGCACTTGAGCTCTGTGAGAGTATTTCAACTTTCTTGCTGCCCTTCACAGCCAATGTCCTGCATAAATTAACATTTTTGTTTAATAAAAATTTTTATAAACTAAATTTTTGCTAGATTTCTGGGTTAAAATTTTGATTGCTTGCCGATTCGAGTGCATTTCCTTGGTAACTCCTGACTGATCGGAATTAGCAACTCTTGCTGCAGAGTTGGCAGAAATAACTTGACGAATCTGCGCAACAAATTGATTCGCATCTCTCGCAATGTCCGCTTTTCTGGCCATCGTCCTCTTCGTCACGAACGAAGTGATTTTTCGTGACCGAATATTGTTGGCGACCTATGTCACATTTGCATATCGTGGCAAGGGGTGAAATAAAGAGAGAGAGAGAAAGAGAGAGAGAGAAAGAGAAAGAGAAAGAGAGACGATATGTACTTTAAACCGATCGAGCCATGAGGAGCTAGCAATGAAGCCCTTGATTTGCGTATTCTCACGGTTGATGGCGTGCGCCAGCCTTCGAAGATCTTCGTCATGTAACTCAACGCCTGTTTAAATTCACCGAATGATTTTTTTGTCGTCTGATAATTTTCTTTTGAATTATTTTTAACCTTGCTCCATCTTTTCCATCACTTTGTCCTTGAGCATTGAAGCTAGCTGTCGAAAACGATCGCGAACTCCTGCCTTCAATTCCCCTTCATCAGCGTAGATCCGTTCAAATTCACGCAATTTTTAACGCAATTAAACCGGCATCAGAATAAATTTTTTACATTTACATTATCAAATGTGAATATCCAAAACTATAGCAAAACGTTTGCACCGTATGGGGTTCGAACCGGTGACACTCAAAACTACAGGCGAGCGTGCAACCTACTGCGCAAGCCACATTTTTCGGTCTCAAGCAAGATACCGACAATGGCAAACATTGGGTCAGCAGCCGACATCCTCAATTTATGCAAATTTTTAAAAATCAATATAAAATCGCCAGAGGCTATTTATGAAAAATTAAAAATGCCAGAATCATTTTTTCGACCGTATTAATCGATCTGGACAGGTGCGATCAAAGTCCGCCACCTTACGCTTAGATGGTTCCTTGTCAGGCCGCATGCATGGATCGCGACCTGGAGGCAGGCATCATGTAACCGCATGTGATAAAATAGCTATTAGACCAAAAAGTTATCACAGAGATGTTCTAGAATAAATATCAACCATCTAAACAATAAAAATTACCAGAATAGCAAAGAAATAAATCATTTTGTCTAGCACGCATAAATGTGCAAAACTAGGTAATTCAAATTATTGATTTTTTCTAGCCCTGTAGTGGATCAATGAAACCAATAATCTGCTACTAATTATCTGACAGTATAAAGAAGCAACCCTGAAAATTTCATTAACTTTCATAAACTTTGAAGGAAAATATGTGTGAAAAACCAAAAGTTCACGTTTCTCTGAGCGCCACTGTACAATGACTTACTGCCTGTGGCGGGTAGTCAGGTTCAAGTGTTTCCTGAATGTTTATTCTTGGTTCGCTGGGTTCTGTTCATAGAGAAATTATGTGTTTCACAATAATTTTTAAGTTCATCTTCTATTTAATGTAAATTGTACGAGAGAAAATATGAATAAAAAATACATATGTATGCAGAGCCGTGTCAAGGTCGCCAGCATTTGTGAGGTGAGGAAATGGGGAGAGAATGACAGGAGAGCGAGAGCGAGTGAGTGAAGAAAGGGCAGAGAGCGAGAGAGAGAGAGCGATGGTTTATAGTAGGGTAATAGAAACGTAATGTCAAACAATAGCATGCTTCTATTTGTTTTTTATTGTAATATTTGTATATGTATGTACATATATTGACTCGTCTAAAAACATTTGCTTGAAATAATTAATATGAATAACACACCCAATACTTGTACAAGCGATCGCTGAGCTTTAATCGCTCATTTATAAATAGATTCAGCAGTGTATGGAAACCACCAGGCCAAATAATTTATATAAATGTTTATTCTCCAACTTTTTTTTAGTTCAATTCTTTTCCGGCTACGACGACCGTGAAGTGGTGCGCCTATTAATAGAAAAACATTGAATTGATTATTTGTGCATGAAAATAGAGAAACATGTTCATTTTTTCATCTGAAAGAAAGTCTTTTCATACAAAATTTTTTTCCAAATAAAAAAAACAAAACGCGATAAAGCGTCGAGATTGGACTAGAACTTGAAAGAAAAAAATAATAACAAAAATGTTGACTTCAAAGCCCGTCTTAACTCTTCCTTTTCATTTCTGACATTCCGGTCTCCTTCAGGGCTCCTTCTACTCTCCCTTTCTCTCCATCCCTCTCTCATTACTCTTCTAGGCGCGCAGACTCTCAACGTCTCCAGTCTAAAGAGTGGTCTGAGAAAAAAGAAAAGAGAGAGAGAGGGAGAGAGAGAGAAAGAAAATGTTAATATATACATTCTACTTTTAATATGGCCATTGTGAGTTTCTCAGATAATATTTCTCATTGTCAGGCATCTCTGTGTTACGCCACACCGGTGGTTGCCTGTCACTGTATTTAAGTAAATATTGATACACTCTTCTCTGCGTTGATATGCAAAACCGGGATTTAATATGCAATAAACCGATGCGCGAAAATAGCAAACATATTCAAACTGTTTATGTTAATGTTCTCTCTCTCTCTCTTTCTCTCTCTCTCTCTCTCTCTCTCTCTCTCTCTTTTCTACTCCTCCCCTCTCTCTCTCTTTCTCTCTCTCCTCTTTCTTCTACTCCTCCCCTCTCTTTCTCTTTCTCGTTCTACTCGATTAGGAAATCATTTGTAATGTATACTCGATTAGGAAAGATCAAAGACTTCCTAGGTTTTCTCATTCAATAGTTCATTATAAAGCTATTTTCATCGTCTATACAGCTGTGTAGGGTTCTGGAAAATGAGGAATGCGTTGGCTGACCTCTATCAAACTCTAAAGTCTATAAAACATTTGAGTTTAAATATTTTCGTCTTTTTTTCTTATTCTGTTGTTCAAAGCAATATCTTCCCTACTAATATGTAATTTTTTTTAAACTTATATTTTGAATGAATTTGCAATCATTTCATTGGGAAGAGCATCCCATACCTCAAGGTTATGTCTCTATTAGACAATTAGGGGGGGGCACTATTGGAGGGAGGGGGGGGGGTTTTAATAGAGGGAGGGGCACTAATAGAGAAAATAGTAGTCAATGAAGTCAGACAAAGGAAATATAATAGTCTATTTATCTTTTTTTTATGTTGCAGTGCAATTCATTACGAAAACGTTGACAGTATTTTATACTACAAACAATACAATATCTAAATAAATGTGAGTGAAAACTGGTTGTGAACCACAAATTTTAATACACTCCTGTGTTGGCACGATTTATATAAAATATATAAAATACATGAATAGAACTTGGATATTACATTTAAACATACATATTTATGTTCATTTTCTACGGTAAGTGTAAGATGTAAACGAGAACTAGACAAAGAGTTGGCAGATCTAAATGTACCTAAACTAAACATATATGACGGTGCAAACTAAAACAAAACGGTCGTTTTGCGTTTTCAACGCGTTACGCACACTTTTTTTGGAATATTCCATACGAATATGCCAAATTGGTCAAAAATAACGCGTACCTTTGAGCGCAAATGTGCATAACGGGTCGAAAACGCAAAAACGACCTTTTTTAGTTTGCACCGTCATATATATGTATGTATGTATGCCTGTACATATGTAGGTACTATATTTGTGTGCAGCAACTAACCATAAGCTAGAACTAAAACTGTAAGCGGTAAACTAGAACGAGTCCTAGAGATTGGCTAGACACATCTTCTCGGCACCAATATTCTACGCGCAGGTCATTGGTCCTATGGGTCGTAACGAGTAGTTGTCAACTGTGACCAGGAAGGACTCTTCATTCAGGCAGTAGATCTGGTTCACCGTAAGCTCCATCGTCATTTGCGTGCCGGTGTGGACGAACTGAACAGATTAATCTAACGAAAAATTTACTTTAAAATAATATAATTTATAATATTATTTTCCCGATTTTTCTAGACTACTAGATCAAGCGCGCTTTCTTTTTCGAAAAATATTGAACATTTTTGATAAACGCACAACTTACATTTTATTTTTCCGAGCAGCAGTACAAAAGTTAAAGGAGCCAAAAACTCACGCTTGAATTCGCACCTTTTTGACTGACAGAAGGGGAGAGGGCATGGGTGTGATTTAGAGAGCGCGAGAATACAAGAATAGAATAGTCGGTTAACTTCAAGTATATTACGAATCAATTTCGTTCTCCTTTATCGTGGACTAATGGCATATGCACTGAAGAAAGAGGCTGAAGCGATTTGGGTACAAGAAGAAAGAAACGGGAACTGACCATTCCCGTGAGCTTTTGCCCGTCCACCATGCATTTCACGTAGCAATTGCCCTTGGAGGCGACCGCGATGACGCCAGTGAGTAGCATGTCATCGATACCAGTCAAGCAATTATTGCACGCCGTGGTCGCTGGGGTCACTGCAAGAGCGTAAGAAAGAGAGACGGGGGGGGGGAATCGAGAGAGAGTGGAGTCACAGAGGAGAAGAGGGACAGAGACGTAGTATTGGAGATATGTACTTAAGACGTAGAATGCATCACGGTAAAGCCGGGCTGATTAGAGTGAATGCCAGAAATGGGAATGCCTAGTCAGTCTGGGAGTTCGAGGGAGTAAAAAGAATAAAATTAATAAATTTTGATAAAATAATAAAAATAAAGCATGATAAAAGAATTTGTCAAAAAAATACAGTCTAATTGCCCATGTGGCTTTTTTTATCCATCAATTTGAACGTTACAAATGCTTAAGTTAGAATAAATGTGGCATAGGATAACAACACCCTACTAAATAAGAGGAAGCCAGTTTTTTGGCCATCGCTTGGCCCTCTCCCTTCTAGCATTTGACTGACTTCCACACACTGCCGTCGTAGCTTCCATCGAGTTGGGCACTTCGAACGGCTTCCACACGCCTTCAAAGCATACCAGCGCGACCGCCTCCATTCCGCCCTGAGGGGAATTGAGCATGCCTATGTAAACACCTCTCTTTATTTCTGTTCCTCTCTCTCTCCTCCTCCTCTCTGTCGGATTGCCCCAGATGGATTTTGCTTTTAAATGTATTTTGATTAATGATATGCTAGGATGGACATTTGACCAGGAACCAACGTTGTACAAGACGAGCCCAATGGGACAGTACGCAAGGAAAAACGGGTCCTCAGTCATGTCAGCCTTGTAGTACATGAGACCCGCGAAGGTCTTCGTGCATTCCGCGGGCGGAGTCGTTTGAGGCGCTGTAAGTTCGTTCTTCTTTTATTCGTCAATACTTTCGGTCTCTTTTGCGAGTTTTTTTTCTAAAACATTTTCGACAGCTAATTAAAAAATACACCTACCTGTGGTGAGCTTGCATGTGAATCCATTATCTAATTGCAGTGACGGCGTCCACGTTTTGTCTGCTTGGCAAGACGCTTTGCCGCCCGCGACCAGAGCCAGAACTCCTGGTTCGACCTATGATGGACAGGATCCAACAATAGTGAATAGCTGACGAATAGCCACCAAATAAACCAGCGTAGCGCTTCCAAAATCTTTCCTATTTCTAGATTTCGAGATAACCACCACGGCCCTTTGAATTCATGAAGTATAGCTGCCCGTCAACATAGTGGTGACATTGATTTTGTGCACCCTAGAATGTGATCAGCTAACCACGTGGATCATCTCGAATCCTTCGGGGCACGTAATCAAGCAATCTGATCGCATAATCGTGGAGCAGACACTGTCGGGATCGCAAATAGGGAACGGCACCAATTTTGGGCACTCGCACATTTCTGATATCATATTTAACATGATGACTTTTTTTTAAATTATGCTTTGCCATTTTTTTTATTATTAAGAATATATAATTGATAATATCTTAAATAAAACAAATGTAAGACTTAAAAGGAAAATATCGTACATATATGTAGTACATACATATTTTATATTAGGGGAACGGCCACTGACTGAAGCAGCCGACCATGTTCTGTTTCGGGTCGAAGTCCGTGCCGGCCACGGTCTTGTCCGTAGTCGTCGACCACTTCTTGTCCTTGCAGAGGAACACCGTCATCGGCGGCAGCTGAAAGTACCGTAGCTTGTCGCCGATTCTCCACCTCATATCATCGTCTCTCAATTCTTTCTCTCACTTTATCTCTCTCTCTCCAACTCTCCATCTGCCTCCCATTGAAATATGAATAACATGCCGGCGGATTCGGCATCATCGCGCCATTCGGTAGGGTGATAGCAGATAGGCCAGTCGGACATTCGAAGTACTTCAAGCATTCACATTTGAGAGTGCAGCAAATAAGTTAGTTTAAAATTTGATGGCACTGATAACAATGAATATATATATATAATCATAATAAAGATAAATAGAATGTCACGAACCATTTCGGTTTGAGTCGGCTTAGAGACGATGCCATATTTATACGTGTCTTCAACAATGAAGGCGAGATTCTCGCACTCGGTCGTCATCTTGTTGAGGCAGCCGACGTCAATTGCGGCGGTCGGAAGAATCTCCCCGGGCGTACCTGCCGTGGGGGTCGCGTGCCACTCGCCCGCTATGCACGAGAACACCGTATTCGCGGGCTTCTTTAAAATATTATATTTAGTGTGCCATCGCAGAGTACGGTATTAATGTCTATGTGTTCTATGCACTCTATAACTAACCTTTAATGCTCCTGGCAATCACAAGCGAGCAAGAAAACATATGAGTAGATCACATACACCAACCTCAACAGGAGTACCCATTACTCCAACGGGGCGAGTGACGAGCACGGTTTCCGTCGGGCACATGAACAGCTAAAATCTATTCATCTTTCTGTTGTCGTAGGCTTTCAGCGTTTCGTTCATAGATTGTTAGTTTGCAGAAAACAAATACTATTCATCTGAACGTCTTGTACGTTGATATATCGAATGATTATTGGTACATTGATCTACTATCAGATATATTGATCTACTATCAGACCACTGTATCACTCCTACTCGTATCCCGCAATAAAGTTGACGTTCGGTCGGTAGCATCCATGTGCTCTTCTCACAATGAGCCCGATGCAAGGATATAATGTTAAATAGTTAAATTCTTTGATTGATGTATCGATTATTCATTAGTAGGTTGATATACTATTCATATATTGATCTGCTCCAAAATATCGATTGATAATTGATTATATTTATCTACATATACAGTGACCAGTGCTTACCACATCGGTCGACTGGGCAGGCGCGACGAGCAAGCCAAACGGCTGCAGGCCGACTGGTAGAACCTTGAGTGCCGGACAGGCTACTGGCGCTGCGGGTTCTAAAATGTTTATTGTTTCTTATGTTTTCAACGGCCAAAAATCAATTAATGTCAGCCTTTACACTGCTCTTATAGATATTTTGAATATTCACACTCTTTTCATGCAAATGGAGCTCGATACGCATTAATAATTCGCTCACAATCATAGAGAGGGGGTGGGCAATAAAAGAGAGAACACTGTATTATGCGCGAGTATCTCCACTGACTGATGCAGCCGACTTCAGCATCTTCAGGCAGAGCCATCCCTTGCTGTCCAGCCACTGGAGTGCCGTGCCATGCTCCGTTTATGCAAGACAGCACGAGGTTCATGGGAAGCTAAATGATGTTGACTATATTGTGTTCATGTACTTACATACATATTTGTACCACTATATTCTATAGACCTTCTCCTTCTCTTTCTCTCTCTCTCTCTCACTCACTCTATCCATAAAACAATGAGAAAGAGAAGACTCATACCTTCTCTGACATTGCCGCTCCGTTTGGCTTAACGCCAAAAACAGCATCCATTGGGCACGTCATCAACTATACAGAAAAGATTTACCGTGACCTATGTAGTAAGAAACCAAGAAATATAAAAAGGATACATATGTAAGAACATATGTATAATTTTCAAGAACAAACTACATACCGTACTTACTGTTTTGGTGGTGCCTGTACATCCATTTTTTCAATACTCCTCAGTTAGAAGGGTACTTCATCTACATACATATGTATGTATGTAGAATCCTTGGTACTAAGATACTGTATATTATATGTATGTACATATAAGAAGTACCCTTCTACCATATGTAGTTGCTGCCTCTAATTCTCAGTTGTGTGTTGTTTAACAACAGGCAGACTGTCTTGCAATGTGATTTTTAGAAGCGGCGCCTCTAATAGAGGAGCACTTCTATTGCAGCGAATACGGTATCACAAATACTCACAACTTCGGTTATAGTCGGCATGATGACATCGCCTCCTACGGTCAAGAGTGGCAACGGCGCGCAGGCTCCTCCCGGAAGTGTGCCAACTTCTGAAATATTATATTGAGATACATTTTTCACATTTAAATTTAACGTGCAAAGCAACATAATGTTTATCGCTGTTTCAAAAATGATGAAAAGACTTGTTCTTTTTAAAGGAGGTCGATCACCTTAAAAAAATACTTGAGATTTCCAATTCGTGATGTGTGCTACTCAGCTGTATTGCAGGCGAGAATGAGAGAGCGGCCAATGCTCAGGGCAATTTAAAAGTTAATGTCTAATCTCAACACTGACTGATGCAGCCGACTTTGCTGCCATCGGCCGCGTCATACGCCACGCCCACAACGTTCGGGTCGGTGGTCGCCGACCACTTGCCGGCCTTGCACGCAAGCAGAGTGTTGGCGGGCAACTTCAGTAACAACTTCGCTTGTTTTTATTACTGTGACCAACAATTTTGATTAATAGATGATTACGATTATTAATGTTCAATTCGCATTTTTTTCCTTATTTAAAATGATGTGAAAGACGGAAATGTAAAGACAGAGAGAGAACCTGAAACAGAGAAAGAATGAGAGAGGGAGGGAGAGAGAGAAAGACAGAAAGACAGAGAGAGAACCTGAAACAGAGAAAGGGAGAGAGAGAGGGAGAGATGTAAGAGAGAGATAGGCAGAAAGAGAGATTAACCGGAGATGGTGTTTTTTCGCGTACACGGAAAATGGTTGCCGTCGAATCAGCCGGGCAGCGTATCACCTATGAACGTATGTATGTATGTACATATGTATATACTAGGCAAAATCTTGTATTTTTAATTAAAATTGAATATTGGAAGTATATAATATGAATTATTTCTTGTTATCGCACACTAATCAAATATCAAGATATAGCGCTTTTAAGAATTAAAAAAAATGTGGTTGGATTCTTCTAATGCTCAAAATTAATAATTAATAAAATAATATGTAGCTAAAATTCGACTCCTACCCTGCCTTCGACTACCGGCGCGACTGATTCCCCTTGAGGACTCGTGCCGATGTCCATGAAGTTCAGAGTAGGGCATGGCGTCTCTTCAAAGAGTTGAATCTTCATAGGTGTCGAGAACGAGAGAAACAGAGAAACAAAGACAGAGATATGGAGTGAGAGAGAGGGAGAGAATGAGAACAATTGCGAGAAGTAGAGGAAAGAGGGTTAGAGAGAATGTCATAAGATTTGAAAAAAATTAATATTCAGGTAAACCATATCAGATACTATAGTGAAATAAACGTCTCACTAACTTTTCAACATTAGTTTGAATGAGAAATATGCTTCAAAAATCCATGTATCCGTTTCGTTTTCTCTATGTGAATATATAAGCTAAATAAATTTGAATCTGGTTACCGTACCTCCTGGTCCAGGAGTCACGCGCATGCAGCCGGAGACTGTTGAGACCAGAAGCAGAAGAATGACTGCGCTTCTTGACTCCATTCTGAAAAGGAGAAGGATGAGAGGTTAGGGATAGGTGGTGTAAAGAAAGAAAGAGAGAGAGAGAAGAAAGAAAAAGAGTAAGTGAAATGGAGAGACCAATTAAAAAAAGCCATACAAAAAGATTTTGGTAGAGATTGAGAATGATATTATTTTTAAAAAAAAAAAAACAAAGTAGTCAAGAAGCATTTGTTCGTTGTGAATTGAGTTGAGAGATAATGAAGAGATGTTGGGCTTTCGTAGAGGAGAAGTTAAGATCACTTCACTACCCCACCCGCCAAACTGAGGAACGAGCAGTTTAAGAACGACTGCCCTAAACAAAAGATCGCTCTCCGCAAAAGGATAGATAAGTTCTCTTAAGCTAAAGGTGTTCCAATTCAACGTTCCCTTATGTTAGGCCATGTCTCTCCCTCTCTCTCTCTCTCTCTCTCTCTCTCGCTTTCACTGTCTCTCTCTCCATCTCTCCCTCCAAGCGCTTTCGAACTTTTTTTTATTTCTGTCTGTTTCGTTTTCTCTATGTCTCCCTGTGTTTCTTTTTTCAATCTCCCTTTCAGAAGTTTCTAGATTTAAAATGGTAAAGGAGGTAATCAGCCAATGTCTTTTTCTCCGTCACACTTTCTTCGAGCCGTTTTTCTGGAAGCAAAATGGCCTTGCAACTACTCTAACTTTCAGTTTACACACTCTTTTGACAGAGATGTAATCCACCTTCCTTTCCAATCAAATGCAAATAGACAATCTTGTTCTATCTTCATTACCAAGATTTTTTTTCGACTATTTGTTCATGTTAGCGTTGTAATTTGGTATTTTCAAAAAAAAGAACAACGGTTTATTCCGTAATTATTTAATGCATTCTGAAGTTGATTGTTTATTCGAACTCTTTTATAGGAAGATAATCCGGTTGTCGATCGCGGTTTTTAGATGGCTCGCCAATATGTACATAGACTTTCGACCGCTGCGCAGAAGTGCTCAAAGTGGTGTTCTGCAGGAGTCCGCATTCTAAAAACGCTTTTGTCTCTCTCTAGTGATAGCTGATAGGCTTTTCCATATTCAGCAGCCTTATTTCATTCCTATCTCCATGGGACAACAAGGAACTGTAGATCGCTTGAAGGTGCACCAGGGAAAGAATAGTACGGTATCCTACAAGGCAGGAAATGAAACCCGAATAATTAAAGATCGAGTCAAAAATAACTTTAGTCGAAACAGAAGAGCGTTCAGCAATCGCCTAAATCCCAAAAAAGTAAATTTAATGTTGTTATTGATCTAGAATAGACAGTTTTCACATGCACCGTTATACTATGACAGGGATACATTAAAACGATTTACAGTTCCTTGTTGTCCCATGAAGCCAGGAATGAAATAAGGCTGCTGAATATGGAAAAGCCTACCAGCTATCATAAGAGCAATGCAAAAGCGTTTTTGAAAGGTGGACTCCTGCAAAACACCACTTTGAGCACTTCTGCGCAGCGGTCGAAAGTTGTCCGCGCTGTTCATAATGCACTCAATTAAATTGCATCTAATTTCCACGGCAAAACAAACCATCTGAATTAATTCAATAATAACCTGCGAATATGTAAAAGTCATTATTACTATAAGCACAGTTGTAAATGGTCGATTTTATCCACTTGCACCTTCTGAATCTCAGGCCGAGTGCACTGGAGGCATACTGTATTAACCGTGTACAGGAGGTAGGTAGCATGTAAAATCATTTCAATAATTCGAGATTAGACCAACAAGTTATGGACGGGATGTTCTACAACGCAACTAACATAAAATTACAATAAAAAATGGCCGATTTTCAAAGAAATAAATTATTTCGTCCATTACGCCTAAATGTACAATCAGGTGATTTGAGTTATTGATTTTTGTTCTCAATCAATAGTGTATCAATTAAACCAATATTCTGCTAATTGAAGTCTATCATTATCCCTGAAAGTTTCATAAACTTGCCTCAACATTGAAAAACGTTATGCATGAAAAACGAAAATATGATAACCTTTTGGCCAGTACTGTAGATTATAGAGAGATTAGGAAGGAAGGCGCAGATTGAAAAAAAGAGAGAAAGAGTGACAGGAAAACAAAGAGAGAGAGAGAGAGAGTAAATGAGAGAGAAAAGTGTGAGTGAAAAAGAGAGAGAGAGAGAGAGAGAGAGAGAGAGAGAGAGAAAGAGAGAGAGAGAGAGGAACTTTCACTGCTTTCAAGAGTGAGAGAACACTCACAACTTTTAAAAAGTTTTAAATGATCTTGTGTATAAAGAAGGTAAAATTAGATTAGTTATTGTTTGATTTAACTCGTTTAATCCATATCTACATTCAGAAGTTTCTGGATATATGTACATAAATTGGAAAAGGAGTTATTCAGCCAATGTCTTTTTCTCCGTCACACTATCTTCGAGACGTTTTTCTTTAAGTCAAATTGCCTTGCAACTACTCTCACTTTCAGTTTACACACTCTTTTGACAGAGATGTAATCCACCTTCCTTTCCAATCAAATGCGAATAGACAATCTTGTTCTATCTTCATTACCAAGATTTTTTTTTCGACTATTTACACTTTTATGAATAATATCTCGCATTCCATCTTCAGCGCTCTTTCCTAACGAATGCCAAACCAATTATTGGGCTGATTATCTGTGAGAAAGGCACTTCGACTCTCTTGTGCACCAACATATACAATTAACACAATCATAAGAAGCTTATTTAAATATTAATCGTCTCACTACTTAGTTACCAATACAGGGCTAATCTTCTGGTTCTAAAAGAAAAAAGTGATGACATTCATTACTGTATATCCAAGATACTCTGCAAATATGACATGATAGTCCAATGTCATTTTGGATAATACATTTGCGCATGCTGGGTCGCCTCCGTTGATTGCCTTAGGGCAAAACACAGCCGAGCATGGTTTCGGCCGGGTCGAACGCCATGCTGACCATGGTCTTATCGACGGTGCCCGACCACTTGAGAGCGGAGCACACGAGCACACTGCAGGCTGGCAGCTGAAGAGCTCGCTCTCTCATCCTCACTCTCTCATTGTCAAGTTCCCTCTTTTTGTCTCTGTTCATTAATCTCTCGCTCTCTCTTTGCCACCTATCTCTGAATTTCTATCTATCCTCACTGGTCGCTTATTATCTCTCTTTATACGCTCTGATTATTTCTTTAACTCCCTGCACTCTAATCAATCTTATCTTTTCTCCTTCGTTTTCACCATCTTCTTCTCCCTCTCGTTCTCATTTTCACATTATTTTCTCTTTTTTAATTCAGCTTTAACTCCCGCATTCAATTGATATCATATACGTACATATAAGTTCACGCTAAGTTTATAATCGACTCTCTGATCCTTTGTTTCTCTTGTTGTCACCAACTCTCGCCTATTAGCTCTAACAATTAGATCTCCTTTAAGACAGCCTATCTGTAAGGGTCGAGCGGGGCGCAATACAGGGCTGCAATGGGAAATTTTTGATTTTTAAAATTGATGAAAATTTGATCATTTGTACTATTCGACATGCTCTTTAAAATGGTGAAATCGTGATTTCGAAAAAAAATTTTCTTTCGAGATAATAGCGATTTACGCTTAAAATTCACATGCCCATATCTCAGTTATTTCTTAAGATTTTTGAAATCTCTTTTTTGTGTTTTATTGATCTTTGTATTCTCTTTAAAAAAGGTCGCGGTGACGTTTCGTGAAAACAACTTTTAAGCAGCAAAAATCGTATAAATAGATTTAAAAATATGGTTTTTCTGGTTTTTCAGACCAAGTAACCCCCGCGGGGAGGATAAGCTGTTCATAGAAAGAAAGCCCGTGAAATTTGCTACAATGCGATGTATCTTTAAAAGAATTCTAGGAGGACATATTTTTGGAATATGCACTTAAGCAAATATACTCAACTTTAAAAGTACCGTGCAAGAGGTCCGGGTTCGAAGCCCGCTCGGGGCAAAGTTTTTGCAATGTTTTGTAAACTGCCAAAAAACATATTTTCGATCTAAAATTGATGTCTATTCGTCTCATAGCTCCATAAATTTGCATATGCTTTCCGTTTTCATTCTGATTTCACCAACTGAAAATTTCTTCATAGTAAACTGCGCTCAGTTAACATGTTTATATATGTATATATATTTATCGACATCAAATAAATTAATGTAACGACACTTGGAAAGTCAATTTCAGTCGTTATTAAAAGCTTCCTGGATAGAAGTAATAAGTAAAAGACGAGGAAGCATTTAGAAATGACTTAAGCAAAATGGAGAAGTTGGGGAGGGAAAAAGAAGAGTAGACACTTGTAGCCTGACAATGAGCGAGCTGTTGCACATTATGCCCTATATTGCGGATGGTCGAGGATCTGTGTAGGCGACGATGGGCATTGGATTGCGGGGCGCAAGTGCCCCTCGATAATTAGGGTAGTACTGCACCTATAGCAATCAACATTATCTAAATATGAAAATGAATAAATTCTAACCGGCACCACAATGGTTTCGAGAGGGTGGACGCACAGTCCTCTGCTTTGAACGGTTGGCAGAGTGCCATCGAGGCGGCGGCCCAATCTTGTTTCAATTCTGGTCGCCTCCTGCGCTCTTATCTAAATTAATAGACCAATCATCATCATTTACTAGTGGATATACCTGATTCCTGGATACAGACGTATCGAGGAGCCATTGTTGACCCCAATGGGTGCCTCCTGGAAGCACTCGCCGTGCATGAAGAACGCCTACTGGCGATCGTCGGAGGGCGCTCTGAATAGCTTGCATCCCAGCATCGCCCGGTAGCAATACGTCGGGGCAGACATCAATGAGGAAGGCAAGTTGCGGCTGGTACGACATCTCTCTTCGGAAGCACTCACACAGCGAAAATTTGTCTGAATGACTGCCAGGGAGGAGACTTGTGTACTTGGAAGCGAAAGACCCCCTCCACTCTCTCTCTCTCTCTCTATCTCTCTAATGACTGAAAGGGAGGAGAGTTCGTGTTCTTGGAAGCGAAAGTTTATCTCTCTCTGTAACGACTGCCAGAAAAGATTATGTACATCCTTTACGGCAATGCATGTTAACACAATAAAATAATATGAATCATATGTCCACATGACAAAGACAACAGAAATAAAAAAAGACAAATGAAAGATACAGGGAAATAATGTCATGGCGAGGAGTTAAAGTGCATTTCTTTCGCTGTCTCGCCGGTGTTCTTCTCCAAGCAGGCTCCCTGCGGAGCCAAAAAAAATTCTGCCATGAAATGCTTGAGCCCGCCCCCTTCTTCCCTGAATGCATTCGTTTGACATCTTTCTATCGCTAGCGAAGCTGGGCGGAAAAGGCTTGCCGGCAGCTCAGAATATCATCATTTCCCGCAAAAAAAATTTTTATTACATAAGTTCTAAGTATTTTGATTTAATTGTTTAAACCATTCTACATTTTCTTGCAGAGTCATGTTTGGCAGGAAACTGTCAAACTTTCGTCAAATTCTTTGTCTTATAACATGCATTCTCGCAACTTCTTATGCGGCGCCGAAGGGTCGGTACAAGCGCACTGGCGGTCTTGATGACATCACCAGACTCGATTCGGACACCTTAGAAGAACAGAGTCAACATCGGTGCTACTTCAGCATCAAACAGCAAACAAAGAAAGAAACAAAGGAGCGGCCAAGGTTTTCAACAGTTTCGACCAAGTGCGAAGGAAAGCTCACGAAGTAAGCAGTTCTTTACGAGCAAAAATTGCCTATCATGTTCTGCTTCAGGATGATTGAACTTCGTGACAGGGAATTTGACCAACTTTTCGGCACCTCGAATATGCTTGATCTCATATTAAGCCGTGGAGCTGGAGAGTTTGAATGGGATTTCGAAAGCGAAGTGGAGGTTTATCAACGCAAGCTCTGAACTACAAGGCCGACTATACGATGGCAAAAACATAGGCTACATCATTTAGGTACAAGGAATTGGACAGCGCATGATATGTGTGAGATCATACCCTGCAAATTTTACACAAAGGGGGATAACATCTGTATTCTTGCGAAGCGACCAGGCAGGTGGGGAGAGTATAATGAAATAGACGAGTTGTACATAAGATTTTGAGGCTGCTACAAATCGGCAGCAACTCTTGGCAGCATGAAAGAACTTTCACGGTCCTCTGGAGTCAAAATCGTCGGCTACTATTTCTCCGAGACTCAAGCTGGGAAAGGACCATGCGATCGGATGAGTGCATTGGCGAAGAGAAAATTGCGGAACTACGTTGATAGTGGAAAGGACGTAACCACTCCAAATGAAATTTTGGCAGGAATAACTCACGGAAAACCGCTACGTGCAGTCTCGGTTTACACGGGAAGCATTAGAAGAGGAGAAGCGTCTAAGGCCAAAATTGCCGGAATAAGGAAGTATAACACGTTCCTATTTGAAGAAACGGCACTTCGAGTTCATCGATATTCTACTATCGGTATCGGCAAAGAGATCGACTACTCATCTCTACAACACAATGAAGGAGAGTTCATCACCGATTCATCTGGAGGTTGCCTGGACACGACATCTGAACTATGCTGGTTGGGAGAGAAGGCCAACCAATCCGAGGCGAGGTCACGCCGGACCATGGCCGTGATCGTAATGAAGAAATAGATGATGAGGCCTGCCGCGCTCCTGAAGATGCCGAATACACTCTCACGGGAAGTTGCCCTGAATATGGGTATCTTTACAGATGCCCAGAAGAAACCTGTGGAGCTGAATTCTTGCAAGCCCACAATCTCGAGAGACATCTCCTTTTTGGCAAACATAGGGCAATTTCCGAGAGGCTGACTCTTCGGGATTATGTTCTGAAGCGGTACGGCATGTGTCTCGAAGGAGAAAAGATTGAGCAGGCATATTCCGAAGTCGACGAGGCAATCGAGTCGCTAGCAGAAGTGACAGATAACGGGCTTCGTTTGCCACAAGGCTGGGCACTTCGCGAGCATAAGAAGGGCACTCGACTTCCACCCAGGTCTAAGACGTATGTGATCGAAGCGTTTAATGATGGCCTTCGTACGGGCACTAAACATGATCCTCGACAGCTGGAGAAGAAAATGCGCAAGGAAATCGACGCAGCTGGAAAATTACTCTTCTCACCGCCAGAACTTCTCAATTACCAGCAGATAGCAAGCATTTTCGGAAATCTTGCCTCGAAGAAGAGACATGCAAATGTGCCCGACTTGGATCAATCAACAACTACAACGACACCGCAACCAACATCTGTGAACGTCTTAGACGAGCTTGATGAACTGTTCGATACGGAAGGTGATATCATTGAGGAGGCTCAATCGGAACCGCTTTTTGGGACTGACTTCGACGAATTTAGACAACTGATAGAGAATGACGTTGAGTACCCATCTGAGAAGGCAGATCCAAAAAGAAATCCCACAGCCACGCAAACGGAATCACCTGAGGAGCTCTCGAATGAAGACGTATTTGAGCCTGTAGACATGAGCGGGTCTGCCCAGACAGCACCCAGACGCGTCCACGATGAACTATTCTGACCATTAGTCATGATAATCCCTACATATTTGTTCATTGATGAGCCCCTCAAGAGACTTGAGAAATGCTTTGCACTTTCGAATCACGAAGCTAAAATGATTCTATAATTGTGCACCTTTGTTGGAATAAAAACATGTTGAAGAAATTTGTTGAGCCGACTCGAACTCAAACTTGGGTAATTAAACCTTTATTTCCATAATTGAAGAAATAATCAAATCAAAAACTGAAGAACTGTGTGTGTCTTCCAACTGTTCTCCTGACGCTTAAATATTGGTTCACCAACAAAACATAATACTTAGGGAATATGTGATTGTTGGAGAAAGAAAAGAGAGAAGCGAAACTGAATATGATTCATTGTCTGGAATTGGGAAAAGCGGAATGCGTTCAATCTTATCAAAACAACAGAAACAGAGGAAATTGCTTGTGAATCATTTGCGATGCCGAAGACTAGTCATGAGGCCTCGAGTTGTTTTCTTTGCGATAAGAAATGGGCGAGAAGGCAAAAAAGGCGAATGATTCATTATAACGCCAAAGGCTAGACATGAGGCGGCTGGCTTGCTTTCTCTTTACGATCTTTTGGTTTCTTACATTTGGCGCGATTGCGCACATTTCTAATTTCGGCATTCGCCGACACTCGGGGGGCCAAATAAATGTCTAGAAGCAGAGTTTCAAAAGCATTGAAACTATGACAAATGAGGACAGCATCATTACTACTGTGAATTCAAGATTTTCTTTGATTAAGGCTATGAAATTGGATTTGAATTCCTTTAGTTGACTGAATCTTGAGTTGGAACCTTGGATTGTGTTGTCAGAGAGTAGCGTCTCGAGTTGCCCTTGAATTTGGATTGCTGTGCTTGAGACTCCGCAGCTGAGGTTGCAATCCTCATTCACTTGAGCGCTGGTGGCTTGGAAAACGGCTATTCTCGTTGTCGCATCTGGAGAGCATTGTATTGCGATTGCCAGACCGCTCTTGCAGTTCAGATGCCCGATGATATGGTCGTTTGCACTTGTGCAAATGTACGACATTTGTGCTCCAGTAGAGCAACTGTGGCATCCTTGCAATTTGCTGGAAAGTAGTTCACATTTGTCGCTTTCTTGGATTTGGGCAAATTGGAATCCTTCGATTGTGATTGAGACGTCGGCGACCGCCTTGAACGCTATTGCTTGGATCGTTGTCTCTTCGGCTTCAAGCCAAATACTACCTGATCGCTGTGGTAGCGGTCGTTCATGCAGAGCCTTGGTCGTTGCTGCTCCTGTGGGGCATCTGCATGATACTTGGTCGTCGTCTATTAGATGACATTGGCATGCATTTGGATCGAGTTGGCATTGTTCGAGTTCGTTTGGGTTGCACTTGAATTGTTCAGCCTCTCGAACTTCTTCTTGGGTCAGCCTTCCGATCTTCGTGCCGTCAAATACGAAGGAATCGACTAGACTTGGCATTGGCGGGCTGACCACGTAGTTGAGTACGACCTTTACTCCTTGCACCGTCTCGCTGAAGCCGTTTGTCATCTTGAGCGTCCTTGTTTCGGTGTTGTTATTTGTCGAGATGTCGATTTTCAGGGTGACGACGGCTAGGAAGGAGTTGCATGTGAATACTTCGTGTACTCCATTTTCTCGAGGTCGTGCTACTGAGCGGTAGAATGTGCAGGCAGAATTGCATGACAGGCAACCATTCCACAAGCATCCTGACGATGGGAGGCAGCCTGATACTCCTGGTAGGTCATTCAGTGTTCCGAGCTCGGTGATTGATTGGTTTGGGCTGATTGTGCGGCAGCGGTCTTCTACACAACTTCCGGAGGATGAGCATCTCTTAATCGAGGTGGTGTCGATGTCAACAGCTTTGGTGTAGAAGTGGGAAATCTTCTCGCATCTTAGAGCGATCTTTTGGATAGACGCCTCAATTGTGGCTGCGGCACGTCCTTCTTGATCTTTCACCTGGAGACAAAGTGTTCCACCAGTTGTTGCTTCCTTGAAATTGCTGACTGCCTGACTGCTGCAGCTCGTGATTCCAGCTATCGTCTCGCAAATCTCTTCCGATGTGGAGATGACGACTGAGTGGTCGCATGCATGACAGATGGTAGTTGCTATGAAGAGGATGGTGAGAAGCGGGACGGCTTCTCGCTTTCTCGTGAAAGTGACCGGCTTGACGCGTCTTTCATCTGTTCGTTTCCACTTTGCCTGGCTTCGACAGAAGGTGGCAACCTTCCCAGCGGCGAGAAGAACTTTGCGGATCACTTGACATCCTTTGCAGAGGCAAGTGGCAACTTTGAGAAGTGCACAGAGGATTGTAAGGATGAGGTACGAGCAGGCGATGACGGCAGCGATGGTAAGCTTTGGTATACAGTGTGGATTTCTCACTGCCTCCCAGCAAACTGTGCACTCGATGCGCTCACAGAATGCGCCTGCTTGACAGTCGATCTGCTTCTCGAACACGACGACTTCCTTCTTGTACATCTTCACTGTTACCTTGTATGGGCTGGCGATGATGTTGTGCGGCAGTGCAATTTCTTGCTGTTTTTCTGGATCTTCGATCATGGCTTGATAGGCAGCTGCTTGGAGGTTGATCAGGCGGACATTGTTGCCTGTCGCGTAGACACCGCCCTTGGTGCATATGATTGAGCAGTTAATGCACGTTTCTGTATTCTCTGCTTCTCCGTAGACGGTTCTCTTGAGCGAACCCCATTGTCGAACTGCGACGGGACCTTCCTTCGTGGCTAGCATCGCGATGGGTGCCTTTGGTAGGAAGCAGAAGGCGGTGCCGTTCTCATCGCAGTTGAATTCCGTGCAGTACTCAGGTGTGCCAGTTTTGGTGCCTTCACCGATGCAATGGCTTCGACTGATCTCGGGGAAGACGAGCTTCATCTCCTCGAGTGGATGGTAGCTGCCATCGTACAATTCAACCTGCAGTACTGTTGTCTCGATCGGCGTTTGAGAGCATTTTGGAGACGGCTTCCCCGAGCAATACTTCGGTCGCATGCTGTCCAGAGTGCTGCGGACCTTGTTGTTTTTGGCTGTGGAGTTGGCAGTATATGTGCCTTGGTAGAAGGAGCATCCAGAGGCCCATTGTTCACAACTGCACTTGGGGCCGCACATATCTCCAGTTTCTTTTCGAAGTGCGTTGCCTGGACACTGACGGGAAATGTGGCAGATGCGTCCGTCTGGTCCTGAGAACGCGGCGTAGCCGTACTCCAGACATTCGTCGAGGAAAATAAGATTGGATGGTACTGGTGCCTTGTCATTTGGGCATCTTCGTGCGAGTCCTCCAGTTGCCAGAAGCAGAAGTATCAACATGCTTACCACTGCTTTCTTCACAGTTGATCGAAGGTTGTACGGCGTTGAGTTTTGTCTTGCCTTTATTACCGGTTTGTTCTTCCTCAGTTGATTGTTTGATTTGAAATATCGCTGCTTGTCATCTCCACTTCCTTTGTCCTTTGGATTTGGTTTTAGTTGAGAAAGCTTTGTGCGCTCTTCTTCTTTGTCATTTTCTTCGCCATTGTCGTTTTCATTCTTTTCGAGATGTAGGAGATGAGTTATGCTTCTTGTTAGCTGGCGTCCACTTGCAGTTTGCACTGTTGCGCTGCGTATTCGCCCATCGTTGCCTGGGTGAAGTGTGACAATCCTTCCGAGTGGCCATTCGTCCCTCTTCTTCAGCAGATCTGCGATGATGACGACATTTCCGATGTTCGGTGATTGCTTGGCTCTCATCCGATCTTGTTTCATGAACTTCTGATGCTGTTCACGGAGGGCCGGAATGTAGTGCCTGATCCAGATCATCCAGAATCGGTCAAGAAGCTCATTTGTTGTCGCCCATGCTTGTAGAAGCTTCTTCTTCGAGTCGTCTTCGTCGTAGTCGTCGACTTCGAAGTCAGGTGCTTCTGTCTTGGCGAGAGGTTGCATAAGATCTTGAGGACGCAAGACTTCGCCCGTCTCTCCGACTTGGATGAGAGGTCTGTTGTTTAAGATAGCCTCAACCTTTGTCAGAAGTGTCTGCATCTCGTCTTCTGTCAGCTTCTTTCTTCCAATTGTGGCCTTGATGGCCTTCTTGACTTCTTGTACTAGGCGTTCGTACAGCCCTCCCTGCCATGGTGCACGTGGAGTGATGAACTGCCATTGAATCTGCTCCTTTGCTGCATAAGCTTCAACGAGTGCTCGCTCTGCCAGGACGAAGTTTGATCCATTGTCGGAGATTATCTTCCGTGGACGGCCTCTCCTTGAGACGAATCTTGAAATTGCATTGATTGCTGATTCTGCCGAGAGATCTGGAACCAGCTCCAGATGCACTGCTCTCGTTGATGCACATGTGAAGAGAGCTGCCCATCTCTTTTCGTCCTTGCCATTCACGAGTGTACAGAGTGGTCCGAAATAGTCGATGCCAGTCGTGGAAAAGGCTGGTGATCTCGTGACTCGTTCCTTGGGAAGGGCTGCCATCTCTTCTGCTCGATATGGTGCTGCCTTTCGCTTGCGACAACATCTGCATTCATGGATTGTTGACGTTGTAACTCGTCTTGCTCTGTTGATCCAAAAGGATTCGCGCAGGCTTGCCACTGTGTTGGCGACATTGCCATGTGCACATCTTTCGTGGGCATCTTGAATCAGAAGTCGCGCCAGATTTGACTTTGAGTCGACGAAGTACGGATGTTTTGCGCTTGGCGGCAAGTCACTGTTGCTGAGTCGTCCATGGCACTTCCAGATGCCATCACTGTCCTTCTTGAGATCCAGATTTGCTTGGAGATCCTTGTCTGGAGGATGACTCCGTCCCTCTTGTGCTAGTAGCAGCCGGACTGCATTTGTTCGTTCTCTTGCATCGATCACTTCGGAGGTTGGCTCCTCTTTCAGCCATCTCGTCACCGGTTCCTTACCGGTCTTCTTCAATGCTTGCCTCGCGAAGCGGAGAATTTGGGCCGTTGAGTTGATCAATCTGTTCAGGCTGCTGAATCTGGTTGTGTCGATGAGGACGTTCTTGTCTTGCTTCGTCACTGCTGCCACTGTTACTGTCGTTTCGTCGTCTTCCTTTGCGAGCTTTGGCCATTCCTCTTCCTCCTTGGAAAGGAAGTTTGGCCCATTCCACCATAGCCTTGCTCCCTTCAGTTCTTCCAGGGTACATCCACGCGATGCTAGATCGGCGGGGTTTTCTGTTGTGTTGACGTATCTGCATTCGTCGATTGGCTCGTTCAGAATTGAATTGACTCGATTTGCAACGAATCGGGGCAGCTTCTCTCCCTTATCCGTCTTTAGCCACGACAGGACGCACTTGCTGTCGCTCCAGAGCAAGGTCTTCTGTGGTTGAATGTGTAGCTCTCGTTTCACGAACGTGGCGAGCTTTGACCCGATCTGCGCAGAAGTCAGCTCCAGCCGCGGAATTGTCACCTTGTCCGCCTTCTCGGATCTTGGAGTCACGCGCGACTTTGCGAATACTGGTACGACCTTGTATCCGTGCTCAGTTTTGGTCCGAAGATAGACCACTGCTCCGATTCCTGTGGCGCTTGCATCAGAGAAGACATGGATTTGAGTTGTCTCGTTGATCTCAATTTGTCGTTCGATGGTGACTTGCTGGTTGAGAAGGTCCTCTGAGAGTCTCTGCCATTCCAATTGATCGTCTGCTTCCAGCGTCTGCTTCCAGTTGTATTTTGCATTCAACTTCTGGAGGAACTGGCGAGCGGGAAGTACGGCAGGGCTAATGAGACCACAAGGATCAAAACCTGCGGCTACTTCAGAGCTCACAATCGTCTTTGTCGTCACTTCTCCGCGCTTTCTTCCTGACTTGATTGTCAGAGTGTCTTTTTCTGTGTCCCAGACTAGACCGAGGAACTTGGCTGTCTTTTCTGCAGGTTCATCTGCGAATTCCTCGTGGACAGCTTTGTTGTTGCACGTGAATTCTCTGAGCACCATTTTTCGTTTGGCAAGAATTCGTTTGGCTTCTTCGCATTTTGATTTGGCTTCTTCTGTTGTCTCCGCGAAGAACATGAAGTTGTCGGCGTAGAGGTTGGCACGTAGTTCCTTTGCGAGTGGGCTGTCTTCTTCGTTAAGGAGGTTGTCGAGGCTGGCTGCGAGGAGAAAGGGAGATGCAATGACTCCGAAGAGCACTCTGGTGAATCTCAACTCGCGGATGTTGTCATCCGTGGCCTCCTTGCCAGGATCCTTCAGCCAGAGAAACCTTGTGACATCTCTATCTTTCTCGTGTAGCCCCAGTTGCAGGAAAGCCTTTTGAATGTCCGCTGTCACCACAATCTTGTGGCATCGCATTCGGAGGAGCATGCCCGTCAGATTTGCAATCATTGACGGTCCGGGAAACATGCTTTCGTTTAGAGATCTTCCCCGTGGACCTGCTGAAGCATCAAAGACGATACGCAATTTCGTCGTCTTCTTGGCTGGATTGTACACCCCATGGTGCGGGATGTAGTGAATGAGGCGGTCCTCATCTGGAGTCGCCCTTGGAACTTCTTCGACAATTCCAGCTTGGAGTTGCTCCTGGATGACTTGATCGTACATCTCTAGACGACCTTGTTCCTTCAGATGTCGAAGGTTTGACTTCAGCCTTCCAAAGCAAAGGGCACGATTGTTGGGAAGTTGTGGCTGCTCAGATTTCCATGGCCATCCCACCACGACTCTCCCTTCGTCTCCCGGCTCGTTGGATATCGTCATGGATTCTTGGAACTTTCGTTTCGCCGTTTCGTCATCCTGTTCCCATGGATCGTCGTAAATGCCGAGACATTCGAGGCTGTGCATTTCTCGCATGAGATCGTCGAGTCTCTTCTCAGCCGCAGTCTTCTTCGTTGACTTTGTCGGAGTCGTGCCAGTGATTGCTGCGACTACTGCCGTTCCTGTTGCTAGCTTGCCAAGTGTTGTCTTTAAGAGGGTCAGTCCGGACGGCAGTGTTTGTTCCTTCTCTTGGACTATCTCCCAGAAGTAGTCGCTTCCGATGAGCATTGATGGAGTTGTGAGTTCTCCCTTCGGCACTTGCTTCTCGAATTCTTCAGGAGTGACACTCTGGACGCTGCCGATGATCGACTTCACGCTCTGCACTTCTATCTGCAGGATAGATCCGTCCTCTTGTTGCATGCCGATTTTGAAGAGTTGGCTTGGAATGTCGGTTGTCTGGGAAGAAGCGAAGGTGGTTACCACAATCCGTTTTTCTTCTTCAGGTTGCAGCTTCAACATGTTGGCTGCTTCCTCGGAAATGAAGGAACTTTGACTTCCGGAGTCCAAAAATGCTGTTGCTTGAATCTCCTCTCCCGTCTCCAAGTTGATGAGGCACACTGGTGCCGTGAGTAGCACGACATCTTTCTCCTCTCTTGTGACTGCTGCTGTTACGTTCGGTGCCTGCCACGCGGGTCTGTTATGGATTGGTGGTTTGTTGTTTGAGCAGATAGAAGAGTGATGTGAGCTGTCGCCACACTGCCTACATCGAAACTTGCTGGTGCACTCGGTTGACATGTGTCTGTTGCTCAGACATTTGAAGCAGAGCTTCTTCATCTTGGCGTGTTCACGGCGTTCCTTGGCTGTTTTGTATTTGTCGCAAGCAGTTTCGAAGTGCGAATCGCCACAGAGGCGGCACTGCTTGCCTACCTTCATTCTTGGCTTTATTTCCGTCTTCTGGAACACCGATTTCCTTTCTTGGCCTCTTGCATTGATTGTCACTGCATTGACCTTGACTCGGAGTTGATTCTCGATCTCACTGACGGCTCGTCTGTCCTTGATTTCCTCTTGGCAGAACTGGAGCATCCGCGTGACGTTCCAGCTCTCCTGTCGTGTCTGTGTTCTTCTCTTCTCGCGAACACAGCTTGTTAGAAGCCAGGAGGGGAGCCGTTCTTGGATTGCCATTGCCATTTGTTCGTGCTCGATGTCCTCTCCCAACTCTCCCAGCTGCCGACAAATCTTCGTCATTTCTCTTACTGCAACTTGCGTGTTTGCAATGGATTCGTCGGGTTTGCTTATTCGCCTAAGCATTGCATGTAGCCTTGATTTGTTTAGCATCGTGTCTCCGTACTCCTCTTCCAGGGTCTTGAGCACGTCCGAGTACGCACCTTCCACGATTGTGTACCCTGCGACCACATCCTTTGCCCTTCCAGTGATGCAGCTCATGAGGTAGCGGAGCTTATCGATGTCAGTGAGAGGTTGGCTATCGATTGAGGCACGGAATAGCTGGATGAAACTTGGCCACTCAGTGACGTTACCATCGAAGCTTGGTAGCGTTTGGACCGGCAGTCGCGGCGAGAGTAAATTGAAACCATTGACTGACTCATTGTTTGTTCGAGTGGCGGCTTGTTGGTTGGCGGCTTGTTGGTTGACTGCTGCGGGATTGGCATGATGGCTTTGTTCTGCAGGATTGTCTTGACCTTGACTTGGTGGTTGCAACTTCCCTGTTGCTACTTGCAGCATTCGTTCGTTTGATTTGAGACGGATGAGGGCGTCGAATGCCTTGCTCATCAGGGCATCGGTGCCGTCGACGCCTTGCTCACGTTGTTCCTTGTCTTGTCTTGCTTGCTCTTGCTGCTCATCGGGCAGCCTCAAGATGAATTCGTCGTACTCGCTCAAGGTCTTGGTCAGCTCTGCTCGCATCAGCTCCAATGAAGCGATCAGGCAGCATGTTGTTTTGAGCAGCTCGTTCTTGCCGCTCTCGTCTTCTGGATCGACTTCGAAGTCGGTGTTTTCTGCTTCTGCGATCTTTTTCTTGATCTTTGAAATGACGCCCATCAGCGACGATCGTATGGTCGCCGCCATTTGTAGTCTAGCGGCCGCCCTGATCGGCCTCTGAGCTCGTGACGTGGTACCGGTTGTTCGCTCCGATTCGACGCACCACTTGTTGAGCCGACTCGAACTCAAACTTGGGTAATTAAACCTTTATTTCCATAATTGAAGAAATAATCAAATCAAAAACTGAAGAACTGTGTGTGTCTTCCAACTGTTCTCCTGACGCTTAAATATTGGTTCACCAACAAAACATAATACTTAGGGAATATGTGATTGTTGGAGAAAGAAAAGAGAGAAGCGAAACTGAATATGATTCATTGTCTGGAATTGGGAAAAGCGGAATGCGTTCAATCTTATCAAAACAACAGAAACAGAGGAAATTGCTTGTGAATCATTTGCGATGCCGAAGACTAGTCATGAGGCCTCGAGTTGTTTTCTTTGCGATAAGAAATGGGCGAGAAGGCAAAAAAGGCGAATGATTCATTATAACGCCAAAGGCTAGACATGAGGCGGCTGGCTTGCTTTCTCTTTACGATCTTTTGGTTTCTTACATTTGGCGCGATTGCGCACATTTCTAATTTCGGCATTCGCCGACACTCGGGGGGCCAAATAAATGTCTAGAAGCAGAGTTTCAAAAGCATTGAAACTATGACAAATGAGGACAGCATCATTACTACTGTGAATTCAAGATTTTCTTTGATTAAGGCTATGAAATTGGATTTGAATTCCTTTAGTTGACTGAATCTTGAGTTGGAACCTTGGATTGTGTTGTCAGAGAGTAGCGTCTCGAGTTGCCCTTGAATTTGGATTGCTGTGCTTGAGACTCCGCAGCTGAGGTTGCAATCCTCATTCACTTGAGCGCTGGTGGCTTGGAAAACGGCTATTCTCGTTGTCGCATCTGGAGAGCATTGTATTGCGATTGCCAGACCGCTCTTGCAGTTCAGATGCCCGATGATATGGTCGTTTGCACTTGTGCAAATGTACGACATTTGTGCTCCAGTAGAGCAACTGTGGCATCCTTGCAATTTGCTGGAAAGTAGTTCACATTTGTCGCTTTCTTGGATTTGGGCAAATTGGAATCCTTCGATTGTGATTGAGACGTCGGCGACCGCCTTGAACGCTATTGCTTGGATCGTTGTCTCTTCGGCTTCAAGCCAAATACTACCTGATCGCTGTGGTAGCGGTCGTTCATGCAGAGCCTTGGTCGTTGCTGCTCCTGTGGGGCATCTGCATGATACTTGGTCGTCGTCTATTAGATGACATTGGCATGCATTTGGATCGAGTTGGCATTGTTCGAGTTCGTTTGGGTTGCACTTGAATTGTTCAGCCTCTCGAACTTCTTCTTGGGTCAGCCTTCCGATCTTCGTGCCGTCAAATACGAAGGAATCGACTAGACTTGGCATTGGCGGGCTGACCACGTAGTTGAGTACGACCTTTACTCCTTGCACCGTCTCGCTGAAGCCGTTTGTCATCTTGAGCGTCCTTGTTTCGGTGTTGTTATTTGTCGAGATGTCGATTTTCAGGGTGAAGGTGATATCATTGAGGAGGCTCAATCGGAACCGCTTTTTGGGACTGACTTCGACGAATTTAGACAACTGATAGAGAATGACGTTGAGTACCCATCTGAGAAGGCAGATCCAAAAAGAAATCCCACAGCCACGCAAACGGAATCACCTGAGGAGCTCTCGAATGAAGACGTATTTGAGCCTGTAGACATGAGCGGGTCTGCCCAGACAGCACCCAGACGCGTCCACGATGAACTATTCTGACCATTAGTCATGATAATCCCTACATATTTGTTCATTGATGAGCCCCTCAAGAGACTTGAGAAATGCTTTGCACTTTCGAATCACGAAGCTAAAATGATTCTATAATTGTGCACCTTTGTTGGAATAAAAACATGTTGAAGAAATTTTCAGTTGGTGAAATCAGAATGAAAACGGAAAGCATATGCAAATTTATGGAGCTATGAGACGAATAGACATCAATTTTAGATCGATAATATGTTTTTTGGCAGTTTACAAAACATTGCAAAAACTTTGCCCCGAGCGGGCTTCGAACCCGGACCTCTTGCAAGGTACTTTTAAAGTTGAGTATATTTGCTTAAGTGCATATTCCAAAAATATGTCCTCCTAGAATTCTTTTAAAGATACATCGCATTGTAGCAAATTTCACGGGCTTTCTTTCTATGAACAGCTTATCCTCCCGGCGGGGGTTACTTGGTCTGAAAAACCAGAAAAACCATATTTTTAAATCTATTTATACGATTTTTGCTGCTTAAAAGTTGTTTTCACGAAACGTCACCGCGACCTTTTTTAAAGAGAATACAAAGATCTATAAAACACAAAAAAGAGATTTCAAAAATCTTAAGAAATAACTGAGATATGGGCATGTGAATTTTAAGCGTAAATCGCTATTATCTCGAAAGAAAATTTTTTTTTCGAAATCACGATTTCACCATTTTAAAGAGCATGTCGAATAGTACAAATGATCAAGTTTTCATCAATTTTAAAAATCAAAAATTTCCCATTGCAGAGGGCAGATCGACCCTTACAGATAGGCTGTCTTAAGTTACTCAAGTGATTGCGTTTAAGAACGTTCTCTCTGTCTCCCTCTCTCCCTCTCCCTCTCTCTCTTTTCTATCTTTCGCACTCATTTCTCTCCCTCTTTTTCTGTCTCTCTCTTCTTTCTCTCGAAAGATAACGAGATTCCAGACGCTTCAACATACCATACTGGGCATTGCAGTGCCTGCTTGTTGAATAGCTTTCGAGGACATCGACGAGCTTTAGGCAAAATTATTTCGTGAATATAACTTATTGATAGACAATCAAACTTTGGAAGGAGACTCTTCTAGATCCTAGAGCTTCTCTGTAAGAGTCGAGCATGCGCTTATGGCAGCCTGCCCCGGGAAAGTTGTTTTCGAATTCTTTAACAAGAATCATTTTTCTTATACAACTCGACCCGCTCTATTTAATGAGACTAATTTCATCATCATCCGATTTTTTCCCTTCGGGATACACTACCGTAACCCTGAAAATTCATTGAGCCATAAATCCGTTCAAAACTGGTTTTGAGAAACAATGCACATATCATTCAGTAGCATTTCGAAAGCGCTTCACATTTCATCTAGGAACATGCTTTACTAAAATTTTATTTTGGCCGAGAAATTTGGGTCTAATTTATTTGAAGGGTCAGCACACCATTTTATGATCATTTCCCCACCCTGGCACCTAGATAGAAAGAAAGTGCGTGAAATTTGCTACCAAATAAGTATCCTTCAGGAAAAATCTGAGCGTATCAATTTTTGCTACGACGCGAGCAATGCGCGCGAGTCGGTCAAAAAGGCGAGTTTACGGCGGCCGAGGCACCCTGCAGGCGCATTAAGCGATCCATAATTTTGTTCAATCTTAATATCAGAAAATCGTAGATATATCATCTAAGAGCTCTCACAGAGATCTTCAAATGCTACATACATACTTTTATTGAAATATTTATATTTCTCTGGAAAATTTCGTTCTGAACTTTCAGAAGGCTTAAAATACTATTTTACTAACATTTCCACATTTCAAAACATGCATCATAAGAAAGAGCGTGAAATATTCTACGAGATGAACCCCTTTCAATAAACTTTCAAGTCTATATTGTTCTGTTATAAGTTATAAGAATAGGGCACCAGCTTAGCACAATTCTTCAACGTAAAAAATTATTGGAATATTCTAATTTGAATAACCTAAACACTGAAATTCTCGGTCTAAAGGATACTCGGCCGCCGTAAACTCGCCTTTTTGACCGACTCGCGCGCATTGCTCGCGTCGTAGCAAAAATTGGTACGCTCAGATTTTTCTTGAATGGTACTTATTTGGTAGCAAATTTCACGCTCTTTCTTTCTTTCTAGGTGCCAGGGTGGGGAAATGATCATAACATGGTGTGCTTACCCTTCAAATAATTTAGACCCAAATTTCTCGGCCAAAATAAAATTTTAGTAAAACATGTTCCTAGATGAAATTTGAAGCGCTTTCGAAATGCTATTGAATGATATGTATGTGCATTGTTTCTCAAAACCAGTTTTGAACGGATTTATGGCTCAATGAATTTTCAGGGTTACGGTATTTATGGGGAACGAGCTCTTTATAGATCTACATTGGATTTTACTTAAATTTTTTCTTCTAGAACGTGGAACGGGCCTTTATGGCCAACGAGAAAATGCTGACTCTATATCATGAATGAATGCAAGTGAAAAGCACCGGGCAAGCCGCAGTCGAACTTTGCCTGATGGTGAGGGTTGCTGAATAAGAGAAAGAGAAGGGAATTGGATGACATTGCGCCAGAAGACAGCCATTTATTTTCTTCTCGCTCGACTATAATTTCAATTACGCTTTGTTCGAGTTTCACATGAGTATGAACAAACGCACATACGTATATAAAAACATATTTTCGATGCCTTATATTCGGAGTAACGTTTATTTTCTGTAGCTTGTCTATACAAAGATGCCCTGTGAATGAAAAGCACCAGACAAAATTCACAAGGTTCAGTTACTGTGGCGAGTAGTCAATTTCATGTGTTTCTTGAATGTGTTCTTGGTTCGCTGGGTTCTGTTCATAGAGGAATTATGTATTTCACAATAGTTTTTAAGTTCATCGTCTGTTTAGTGTAAATTGTACGAGAGAAAATATGAATATAATAATAGGTT
Organism: Allodiplogaster sudhausi; assembly: GCA_945643635.1. Lineage (NCBI taxonomy): Eukaryota > Metazoa > Nematoda > Chromadorea > Rhabditida > Diplogasteridae > Allodiplogaster > Allodiplogaster sudhausi. Next base: position 5,376,043 of record CALZFC010000016.1, on the reverse strand, counting down.
ATTTGTTTCATTGATTCACTACAGAGCGAGCGAGTAAAAAATTCAATAACTCAAATCACCCAAGTTGCACAGTTAGGCGTATTAGAAAGATGGTTTAGCTGTTTATTATAACATCCCAACGATAATCTTTTTGGTCTCATCGCTATTTAATCACATGATGTCTGCCTCCAGTCGGCCAGAGATGCAGAAGGTTCAGGGGTACAAAATCGATCATTTAGGGCTATTCCTATACTAATAATGATTTTATTATATATGATGATAATCAGTGAAAAAAGGGTAAATTGAGAGCATCTTACATAAAGAAGGCGGTTGATTGTGTGCTGCAAGTATTTAAGAAATCTAATTTGGAGGTATATTAAACAACTTAACATGTTTTAATCTATCCCAACTTGGGTGATTTAGATGGACATTGTTTTTTCTACCTTCAAATAGCGAATTTCCTAAATACTTGATAACTACAAATTTCGGCAATAACTCTTCACCCCCTTTTTCAAATTGGCAATAACGCTTCACCCCCTTTTACAAATCGGCAATAACGCTTCTCTCCGAAAGTTGACCTGCTTATTATTTTTTCGGCAATAAGAGCACGCAGCCTAACTTGCCTATGAGAATATGAATAAAATAAAACTTCACCTACAGAGGCCGGGAGCCAAGATTGCTAGTATTTATTAGTTGAGGAAAAGGAGAAGAGAAAATGTTAAGAAGATGAGTCGATTGGAGAACGGGACTCCATAGAGATTTAAAAAAAAAGGAAGGACCATATCAATTGTAATGCTCAGCTAATGGTTTCTATTTCATTAGAAAGTAACCAAAAATACTCTAAACTGCAAAACCCACATTTGGAAGATTCGTCGCAATCGAAGGAGCTCTCGCGAATCGAGTCGTTATTGCCGGACCTGATATTCATATCAGGTCCGGTAAGAACTACATACTACACTCTCGAAAAACGACAGCCATTCGTTGATGTTAGCGGTGTACCTATTGTTTCCAGCTCTTTTATTTTTCATTTTTAATCTATTGAGTCATAGTCAAATCGTTCGAGTAAATCGCTCGTTTATACATACATATTAGTTCTGAGTGTTTGAAAACCAACCACCATGCCGTTTATTCCAGATACATATGTAGCTATTTGAAGAATCTTTTATTGCAGATAACAAACAAAGTTGCCATCCGTTCTAAGTGAGCGTTTTGAGTTTTTGTTCCCGTGCTTTCACTGTTTTTTTAAAAGAATTTACAATTACTGTTTTATTGCTTAATATAATGTTTTAAGCCTTTTATTTGTAATTATCCTCGTGACATCCTCTTTCACTCGTTTTTTCTGATCTGCTCATTGCTATTTTAGTAATGTTTTGACTATTTTGTTTATCTGTTGAGTTTGCTTACATACATTTATCGATTCATCTCTCTCAAGGTCTCGATGCCCACTGAGAGAGGACTTGAACGCTCTCCAAGTTAACTCTTCCTCTTCTGTCCTTCCTCTTACTTCGTGACTTTCAATAAACAGTCATTCGTGGCCGTGTTATTTCTTTATTATTGGTGAAGTAAAAAAAACTGTAAGAAGTTCAAATCAAATACTTACTATTCATTTTCGTTTTCGGTCATTCCTGTCTCCTTCGCGGCTACCTCCCTCCCTCCTTTCTCTTTCTCTCTCATTAATTTTCTCTAACCCTCATTCTCCCTCTCTCTGTCTCGCTCTCCCTCTCTCTCATTTAAAATATCGGGTATACCCGGCATGTCGGGCAAAATAATTGTATTTATTAGATGTTTAAAATATTTTCCATTTTCTTCTCAGACGAACGGAGGATATAAACGGCCAAGCCATAAGCGATATCTGAGTGGATTTTATTGGCAGTGTTCTTGATCTACTTCTGTTATGTAAATAAAATATGATATGCAGTCCCAATTTTAATGCTTGTTTAATTGTAATATTTGTATTTTAATTTGTCCGAAAATGTTTGTTCCAAATAATTTGTATGAAAACACATCCTTCGGCTAAGTAGCTACCATCGCTGCACTTCACTGTCTCGTTTATTAATAGAGCAGAAGGGCACGAAAACCTCCAGGCCAAATCATTTATATAAAGTTTTTTAACCAACTGTTTTCTTTAATTTACTGTCCTTTCTGATTTCGACGACTGCGAAGTGGTGCGCCTATTAAATGACAAAATAAAGAATGTTCATGTTTTCATATAAAAGAAAGTTTTTCACATAAAAAAATATGTAAAAAAAAAACCAAAACAAAATTCTTTAGAACATTTCGGTGGTTGTTTGATTATATTAAACTGACTCCACTATCCTTCCCTTTCTCTACTTCATTCCTGACAAAAGCCATGGAGATTGAGCAATTCGTCCAGCAGCGGTTCACTCTGTCTATTGCGACGGCACTCGGAGTCTCCAGTCTACAGAATGGGCTGAAGATTAGAGATAGTAATATTAATACATTCTACTTTTCATATTGTAATTATCATCCAAAAAAATCGAAGATCTCATCGCCAACTTTAATCGCCCCTTTAACAAATAGGTTCATAGTGTATGGAAACCACCGTTCCTTTAATGTTTTTTTTATTGCAGATAACAAACGAAGTGGACCTCCGAGCTAACATAAGTCCGAAAACTTTGAAGTTTGATTCCAGTGCTTTACATTTCCTTTTTTCTTCAAATGTCATTAACTTCAAATTTTTTGTCGTTTAATAAAAAAATTTTTACATGTCTATCTGCAGCCTACATCGTGGACTACCAGCAGTCTGCAAGGGGGCACAGACACTCGGGGTCTCCAGTCTCTGAGATCCAAATATCTTACCGATTCTTTTATTTTATCTGCTATTTATTTTATATTTCATTATATTCTATAATATCTGATGCCTTCACTCCGGCACACTGACGAACCGTTTGCAGTAACCTTGTGAGTTGCTGCAGAAGGCGCAGTAAAGTAACTTTTGGTGGAACGCCTTCTCTTTCTTAGAAGAATACTTGGAAGATGGAGGGAGGCGAGGTCAAGAGGACTCTCCCTGAGGGTGAGAGGGAGCTCGAGAGGGCTGAGTGAGGCTTCGCCAAGGTTGAAAGAGGTGAGAGGGACGAGAAGAGTTTTGCAACGGAAGAGAGGGACGAGGAGGCCGAAACCCAAAGTAGCGCAGACACGGCTGCAATGACCGAAGAACCACTCCAACATCTGCTTCTCCGCGAGAATCGATGTCATTCAGTTATTTAAACTCCATGAATTGTTTATCGTCCTGGTTAATCGGCCGTTTGTACATACATATAGGTCCAATGTGCATGAAACGCACAAGTAACAAGATAAAAGTAATTGTTAATTTTTTTAAAAGGACAGAAAATGCTGTAACAAGATAAAGGTAATTGTTAATTTTTTTAAAAGGACAGAAAATGCTCGGGAATCAAAACTCAAAACTTTTGTGCTTAGAACGGATGTACACTTTGTTTGTTATCTCTAATAAAAGATAATTCGAATGGTTATCTGCAATAAAAGAGCTTTCTGGCCTTGTGGTTTTCAAACGCATTGAGCCTATATGTGTAAACGATCGGTTTAAGAGAGCCTCTCTGTAAGGATCAAGCTGCCCTCAATGGGGACCTGCCCCGGTGCAAAAAATTCCGATTCAGTTATCCAAAATTTAATTAGGGGTACCCATACGCACTGTAAGGAAAATTAGTAGATCAATTTTGTTATAAAATTTTTTTCCTTGTCTAGGCATGAAAAAGTAAGGAAAAAGTCTAATTCGCCATAACTTTCTTTAATAGCAATATTTTTCAATTTTCTTTTTTTTATTGGCATCCCCGTCGAATTCTAAACAAGAGACCTTTAAATGTCTTTCGAAAAATATTTCATTTTCATATCGAAAAATTATTTTATATATTTCAATTTGACCGTTGAATACCTTATACTCAAAACGTTTTGGGTACTATATCTCAAATTGTAGAGCATTAAAAACTGTATAACATATCTTCTTTTCGTTTAGCCTGGATGTCCCCTAAGCTGTTAAAAATGGGTTCAAATAGGGGCACCTCGGAGATGAACGATTCAAGGAATGCGTGAAGAAATGGTTAAATTCTTGTTTAAACATACAGTGAACCTCTTCATTCGATTCAGCGCTTGTTTCTTGTCATTATAGCTATAGATCATAATTCATAAAACTATCGTTTTCCACGAGCAAAACTTATTTTTCGATTTTTCTACCATAGACAGAAAATGACCTAAAACTATTCGAATCGCTATATTTTCGACAAATTCAAAGACTACAGAATATGAATAGCACTATTCTGTACGCGACAAAATTCTCTACAGCATACATCCTTTACATCTGGATAGGACGTCCCTACCAATGACTATATCGATTTTCCCACGGCTGTCGCGTCAACACTGACAGATCCACATTTTACAACTTTTCGTGCAATCTTAATGTTTCTTGCTCATCCAATACACCATTCTGCTCCACAAAGCATCCTGAAGTCAGAACGGATGTTTATTTTGCATATTTCCCGTGGTAAAAGCCCGCAAAAGGGTTTGCATGCGCGCGGAATTGAACCTGCGACCTATGACATTCGACATGCACAACCAATACGCCCAAATTACATTTTAAAATTCATTTCTCAAGACTCCTTGAACCAATTTTAAAGGTTGAACTATCAATCGATAGCTATTTTTTCGCTCTATCGAAATAAAAATATCCGCCAAAAAGTGTTAAATGATGGTATGGCAGAATAAGACGGCAAAATATTCGAACACAAAAAAGTATATCAAGCAATTTATTCATGAAGAAGTGATGTATGGGAAAGTTGTTCGTCTTCGCGAAAGCTATCTAATAGTAGTTTATGAAATGTGGTGATGATGTGCACATGCGAGAAATAGCGGCTGCGGAACTGGCCTCCCAAAAAATTAAATTTGTAAAGCCCCTCAGGGCACTTTTCCGGTACCCAATGGGAAGATAAATAGTGGCTGACATGGTATGTCCTCAATATTGATAATAGTACAGGAAAAGTGACCTGAGGGGCTTTGCAAATTTAATTTTTTGGGAGGCTTTGCAAATTTAATTTTTCCGCTGCCGCTATTTCTCGCATGTGCAACAAATCACATTTCATAAACTACTATTAGATAGCTTTCGCGAAGACGAACAACTTTCCTATACATCACTTCTTCATGAATAATTTGCTTGATATACTTTTTTGTGTTCGAATATTTAGGCGTCTTATTCGGCCTAACCATTATTTTAAACTTTTTGGCGGCTGTTTTTATGTCGATAGAGCGTAAAAATTGCTATCGATTGATAGTTCAACCTTTAAAATTGGTTCAAGGAGTCTCGAGAAATGAATTTTTAAATGTAATTTTGTCGTATTGATTGTGCACATCGATTGTCATAGGGCGCAGGTTCAATGCCGCGCACATGCAAACCCTTTTGCGGGCTTTTACCACGGGGAATATGCAAAATAAACAGCCGTTCTGACTTCAGGATGCTTTGTGGAGCAGAATGGTGTATTGGATGAGCAAGAAACATTAAGATTGCACGAAAAGTTGTAAAATGCGGATCTGTCAGTGTTGACGCGACAGCCGTGGGAAACTCGATATAGTCATTGGTAGGGATGTCCTATCCAGATGTAAAGGATGTATGCTGTAGAGAATTTTGTCGCGTACAGAAGAGTGCTATTCATATTCTGTAGTCTTTGAATTTGTCGAAAATATAGCGATTCGAATAGTTTTAGGTCATTTTCTGTCTATGGTAGAAAAATCGAAAAATGAGTTTTGTTCGTGGAAAACGATAGTTTTATGAATTATGATATATAGCTATTATGACAAGAAACAAGCGCTGAATCGAATGAAGAGGTTCACTGTATGTTTAAACAAGAATTTAACCATTTCTTCACGCATTCCTTGAATCGTTCATCTCCGAGGTGCCCCTATTTGAGCCCATTTTTAACAGCTTAGGGGACATCCAGGCTAAAAGAAAAGAAGATATGTTATACAGTTTTTAATGCTCTATAATTTGAGATATAGTACCCAAAACGTTTTGAGTATAAGGTATTCAACGGTCAAATTGAAATATATAAAATAATTGTTCGATATGAAAATGAAATATTTTTCAAAGGACATTTAAAGGGCTCTTGTTTAGAATTCGATGGGGATGCCAATAAAAAAAAGAAAATTGAAAAATATTGATATTGAAGCGAGATACATCAAATCACAAAATATCCATACTTTTAGCTATTCACGCAAGAATATTTTTGGAAAAAAAAAGTTTTGTCATTTATTCTTGTTACTGGGGCCCAGTGCCATGTCCGACAACGTTTTCGCTCTCGAAATCGAACATCTGGATCTGGGGCAGGCCCAACTGGAGGCATACAGAGAGGCTCTCTTAATCGAACGATCACTTCCACCGCAGAATGCTAAACATAGAAGAATGTTCATTTGCTTGAAGTTGCTGTCCTTCTAGATCGTGTATGTCTGTGTGAGTTGAATATCAGTAGGGCCGGCAACAACGACCCGCTTCACGAGGGCGCCTTCGCTTACGATGTCTCTCTCTCACTCTCTTTCCTTCTCTCTCCCTCTCCCTCTTTCTCTCCCTCTCTCTCCCCTCTCTCCTTTTCTCTATCTCACTCCCTCTCTCTTATTCGTTCATATTCGACCGCTTATTCGTTCATATATGTAGGACCAATGCGCATGAAAACCGCCAGGCTGAATTTATTATATTCGTTTTTATCTAGCGACTGCTCGATTGCGCGAAAACTTCTTTTAAAGCTTATTTTGCAGATAAAAATATTCGTAATATCTTTTATTGCTCATAATAAACGAAGTGGACTTCCATTCTAAGAGCGAAAACTTTGAGGTAATGCAATTTTTTAGTTTTTTTATGTATTAAATTTCCTTGCACTTTAATTCGATGGCTAGTTCATATATAGAGCCGTATTGCATGGAAACCACAAGGACAAATCATTTGCATTAATTTTTATTATCTGAATGTTTTGTTTACGTCGTTATGTTGATATAAAATAACAATGTTTTCCTGGTTTTGCATTAGCAATATATCTTTAATTTTGCAGATACCTTTGCAGCTGCTGGAATAGGTACCGGCGTCTTCGCCCGAAGTATCACGAACACTCTTCAGTACAAGTCTACCTTGCTCAAACAATAAGAGTGCGAGAGAGTGAGGAATGACATTTAAAAAGAGAGAGAGAGAGAGATTAAGTGAGACAGTGTGAGAATAACAGAGAGATGGAGATAGTGGAATTAAAGGAAAGACAGTGTGATGGTGAGTAGGAGTGTGAAACGGATGCAATTTGCTTGGCATTTCAGACCAGTGGTTTGCATTTCGAGGCTTATCATAAAAGAAGCCGCAATCTTTCTAAGCCTCGGTAAAGTTATCTCTGGGAAGCCGTTTATTGCATTCTGAAATCTGAAGAAACACAATTAAATAAAAAAAATAAATGAATGTCGAAACTCTGCCGTCGGCTCATGCGTGAACACGCCAAAAGAGGCGAGCGCACGACCATACGCGGCGAGAGGGAAGGAAACAGAGAGAGAGAGAGAGAGAGAGAGAGGGAGAGAGAGAGAGAGAAAGAGAGAGAGTGAGAAAGAGAGAGACAACCGGCGCCCATGGAAACAAAAAAGGCCAATTTCAATGATATCCTTGCGTACCTGTTCCTAATTTACTATAAAAAATAATAAAATAATACGGCCAAAGTTGACAGATTCTTCGAAGTCGAAGAAGCAGTGAAACGAGTCGTCCTTGCTGGCCCTGCTGACATTTTATACGCTGGAGAAAGGACAAGCATTTCTTGATGTTAGCGGGATTATACGTTATTCCAAAAAAAACAACATTATATTGGTGCCTTGATTTTTGGTCAAATGATTTTTGTCAAATGATCGTTGGTCAAATTTTTGCTGATTTTTGGTCACATGATTGTTGGTCAATGATTTTTGGTCAAATGTTCCAACCTGTACAATAAAATCAATTGAATTAATTTTATACGCTGGAGAAAGGACAAGCATTTGTTGATGTTAGCGGGATTATACGTTATTCCAAAAAAAACAACATTATATTGGTGCCTTGATTTTTGGTCAAATGATTTTTGTCAAATGATCGTTGGTCAAATTTTTGCTGATTTTTGGTCACATGATTGTTGGTCAATGATTTTTGGTCAAATGTTCCAACCTGTACAATAAAATCAATTGAATTAAATCTGTGAGAGAGAGCGCCGAAGTTGTTTACAACGTTCTTGAGCCTTGCGTTCATGAGTTCATGACTGCATATGTACTTCTTCTTCTAAATGACTGCGGGAGGGGATCTTTTCCCTCCGTTACTTTTCCCTTCTTTATTCTTCTGGCGACTTCTTCAAATATTCTTGATGTGATAATTCCTTTGAATTATAATCACTCGCCCTAGACACTTGGAAATTCTCGATCTGTCGCAGCGGAAGGCAACTCCTGTCGCCTTATCGTAACCCTGTAGATTCATAGCAATTACATGTTAGTTATGAAGTAAATAATATATAATATAATTTGTAGTACAAGTATGACTTGTAAGACAATAATTCTCATCCACAACATTCTTTCTTTCGGGCAGATCTGTTAAGCGTCGGTGCGAGATTCATATATTTAATTTGATTTTATTGCACATTCTTCAAATATAGGACTTCCCCGCTTGAGATGTAAGATTTGACCAACAATCACTTATTTTCGAAAACATTTGACCAAAAATCATTTGACAAACAATCATTGACCAAAAATCATTTGACCAAAAATCAGGACACCCATTATTTTACGTGCTTATTGCATGATAAGTGAACTTGTTAATTCTGTTTGATTTTCCGCTTCCGCCGAGTCATCGTCTACGTTGGTCGCACTTTTGACTGTATAGGTTCATTGCGCATGAAAACCACCGCGAGAAACCAAATAATTTGTTAGCTTTTATTAACTGAATATTTTGATTTCTATTAACAGAATTACAATGTTTTCCAGGTTTTATATTAGCAATGCATCTTTTCTTTTGCAGATTACTATTTTAATATATGTATATTTCAGATAACAAACGGATTGGACAGCGGGTATAAGCGAAAACTTTGGAGTTTTGCTAAAGATAAATGGGCATTAGCGCATTTGGAAAAGTGGGCATTTTCAGACAGAGATCGAAATAAAGGCATGGATCATATGGGAATCGGGGAAGAAAGATGAAAATCAAGAGCGCGAAAGCGAAGAGGAAGATTCAGAAATATTTCTCACGCTGTTTTCAAATCTTGTCAGTGCCACCTCAACGACCGCTCAGCGACTCTTCATATAAAGGAACAAGAGTAGATTAAACAAATGGGCCGGTTCCTTCTTTTATCTCACGTTTTCCCACATCTTCCTCAACGACATCGCATAATATACATGTTCATAATATGTATTCATCTAGGATAAATGATTTCTTATCATTCAAATTCAAATGTACCTTCCAGATGTCCGTGTTACTGGCCTGGTGGTTTTCGTGTACTACGGACACATATGTAAATCCCGCGATCAACTTTTACGATACTAGTGGGGATTCAGTCATAAAAAAGGCGCGTATGAAGAACAGAGATTATTAAATACATTAACCTATAAGCTAGAAATAAGTGCGAAATAAAAATGTTCTTTTGGAAGTAACGGGCTCGACTTCATCAAATGGCTGTTCTCTCTCGATCGTTTAAGTCTGGGTGAGTTAAATATCAGCAGGGCCGGCAAGAACGAGCTCCTTCGAAACGATTCTTTATTCTTATTATGTTTAGCATGAATTTGGAACTATTCTACAAACATATCATATCATTGAAATGGCAATTTCATTTCGACAAATGAATTTGGAACCGTTATTCAAACTTACATACATAACATTGAAATTCGCCTTTTTTTGTTGGAATCGTTGGAAGTTTACTTCGACTTTGCCGACAGCGCATCGACGACACTTCAGCCGTGTCCTCGCTCTCAACTCCACTCTCAAAACTATCTGGATCGAGTTCAATCAATGAGTACAACGAATTTTTTTTAGATAAAAAAAAACTCAACCTTTTCGCTCTGAGAACGGCTGTCCACTTCGTTTAGTTATATAGTCGATCAAAATAAAAATAAATATTACTAGAATAAAAACTGGCGTTGTAATTTTACAGCGAAAACAAAACAGTCGGCTATTAAAATGAACATTTCTTATTTAGCCTGGTGGTTTTCATGCACATTGAACTTATATTTGCAACGATTAATTAGTTGCTTTGATTGTCTCGTCGTCTAAGTAAGAAAATATATATACCGTATTTTCTCTATTAGTACCCCCGGGGGTTCTATTTTTCAATACCCCTGCGAGAGGGAGGCACTATTAGAGGGAGGGGTTCTGTTAGAGGGAGGGGTACTATTTTTCAATGTTAGACACTAAAAGTTTAATCACAACATTTTATTCCCAAAAAAAGTAGAATCGTAGCCCGAATTCAATGGAATCATCGTTGGAATATTCGATTTACAACAGATTTTTCATGAACTTGGCATCAGTTCATTGGTAAGAGCACCCCATGCCTCCAGGATCCGTTCGAAGTACGTCTAGAGATGAGGTATTAGACTGTTAGGGGGGGGGGGGGGGGTACTATTGGAGGGGGGGGGGGGTTCTACTAGAGGGAGGGGTTCTATTTTTCAATGGCATTTTCAGAGGGGGGTACTATTAGAGGGGGGGGTTCTAATAAAGGGGGGGTACTAATAGAGAAAATACGGTATATATAGTCCCGCCCAGGATCTTGGTACCAAGGACGCTTCGGACGATTCGGACGCTTCCAAATGCATCCTCGTTAATAACTTTTGTTCTAGGAAAAACTAAAATATTCTAAAAGGTACATTAGTTTGCTCATAGAGTACGGATGCTACTGTTAAAAAATCGATAACTTTTTATCATTTGAAAAGAAGTTATCAGTTTTTGCTAATAAAAATTTCATTTCAAATATTTTTAAACGAAATTTCTGCTGTACCATTATTTTGTCTCTACACACATCCCCAAATAATAAAATTAAAGATTGTATCATTCATAACGGAAATCGATAAATGAGAACTTATCACGCATGTTCATATGATGTAAAGATTCGCCTTACGATTCTGAATCTAATTCTGCAATCAGTTTTCAACAGAATGTGCCGGTTAACAATGTATTTTTGATTGTGTGTACTTTGCAAGACTTTCTTCAGAGAGAACAGGGCAGGGAGGCCTCGCAGGCCGAGGGGGCGGGGCCTAACCCTTTTTTTCTCTGCCTGCGCTATTTCGCTACCTCAAACTTGGGTAATTAAACCGAAGACAAAAAAGGAGCGCGCTACTTTTCTGAGTATCAATGCTAGCGCAGCAACCTAGATTTGGACGCATCATACCGGGCCAAAATTTTGACAAAGACCAAGAGAATGGGGGATCCTGAAAAAAGACTTGCAAAGTACACACAATCAAAAATGTTGTTAACCGGCACTTTCTGTTGAAAACTGATTACATAATTAGATTCAGAATCGTTAGGCGAATCTTTACATCATATGAACATGCATGATAAAGTCTCATTTATCGATTTCCGTTATCAATGATACAATCTTTAATTTTATTATTAGGGGATGTGTGTAGAGACAAAATAATGGTACAGGAGAAATTTCGTTTAAAAACATTAGAAATGAAATTTTTTATTAGCAAAAACTGATAACTTCTTACCAAATGATAAAAAGTTATCGATTTTTTAACAGTAGCATCCGTACTCTATAAGCAAATTAATGTACCATTTAGAATATTTTAGTTTTTCCTAGAACAAAAGTTATTAGCGAGGATGCATTTGGAAGCGTCCGAATCTTCCGAAGCGTCCTTGGTACCAAGATCCTGGGCGGGACTGTATATGCATGTCAAAGACGATAAGTATACATCTAAAAGTCGTTGATCTTCTACCAGCCGACAGCGCGTTGTATTTGTATTTCTAACAATTTTTTTTTATATCTCTTCATCTATCACGAAATTACAATCAGGGTTGCAGTTTTTTGTTTTTTTGTTTTTTTTTTTTGGTTTTTGGGTTTTTTGGTGTTTTAACAAAAAACTTTTTTGTTTGTTTTTTTGTGTGGGGTCGACCAAAAAAAAAAAAACAAAAAAAAAGTTTTACTCGAAATCTATCGGATGAATCTTTCTCCAGCAAACAACTCCGACGTCCGATTCGATGTCAATTATTTATTTATATTCATAGAGGAAAAAAATGTCGTGCATAAATCGTTCGTGTTGACCGCTCATTCATACATATAGGACCAATGCGCATGAAAACCGCCAGGCCGAATTAATTATATTCGTTTTATCTATCGACTGCTCGGTTGTGCTTCAAAAATTTTAAAGATCTCCATGTGCTATACTAGTAATAAATCTTTTATTTAAAGTTAAAAAATTAGTAGAATAGAGAAATTAAATAATTAATAAAATGCTAGGAAATTTAATACAATGCAAGAAAATTTAATATGTAAATAAAATAATATATGAGCAAAAAATATTGCACAAACAGCAGCCCTTTGAAAAAGAAAGAAAGAGGGTGTTAGGAAAAGAATTATCAGTAAAATTTATAAATGAACTTATTAAGCACACTAATCAAAGCTCAAAGTTCTCAGTACGGATGCTCACTTCGTTTGTTATCTGCAAATTAAAACAATTAATTAATTAAAAAAAATTAATTTAATTGGCCTGGTGGTTTCCGTGCAATACGGCTCTTTATATAAACAAGCCATCAAAATGCGATGCTCACAGTATTTCTGCGTCCTGATTTTATGATAAATTTACCGAACGAAACAACAAAAATTTTTTTTTATTTATTTTGAAAGCAAGAAATAGCCATGTAATAAAGTGATTTTTGTGTTGGAAATAACCGACAAGATCACTAATTATTCCTTATATATTTTCTATTGCAGATTATTTATTTACTTGTTTATTGTATTTGCTTATCTTATCTACTCGCTTTTTTAATCGGGATAAAGAACTTCAATTATGGCGGGTTTCAAGTGTTTTTTGAATGAATTCTTGATTCGCTGGGTTCCGTTCATAGAGGAATATATTAACAATAATGTTTTAGTTTATCTATCGTTCAGTCTAAACTGCAAGCGAGAATAGAATAAATAAAAACTACACATGCAGAGCCCGGAAGCCTAGATCGCCTACATTTACGAGGTGAGGAAATGGGGAGGGAAAATGGGGAAAGGTTGAGTCGAGTGTAAAATAAACGCGACTTAAAGGAATTGGATCGAAGCGCGATTTTGCACTGCAAGCCGGTGGTCTGCATGGCGTAGCAAATCATAAAAGAAGCTGCAATCATTACAAATCTGATGTAAAGGAAACAGATCGGATTCATGATGAATGTAATAAAGCACTTTAACGCTTTCGAGGTTAACTCTTCCCTTTCAATGTTCTGTCCGGCCGACGAAAAGTTCAGGGTTTTAGATGAAATAAATTTTTCTTGTCCATTTTCTATTATTAACTTAATTTTTTAAGAAAAACGAATAAATTAGTAAAACAATGGTTTTAGAAGAATTACTATCATTCATTTTTGTTTACCTTATTTTTTCGTCATTTGTATTTTTTTGTGATATCGTTCCTTACGTTTACGTGACGATTCAAAGTTTTTTTTTCTTTTTTTCCCCTCCACTTTTCGTTAACTTAACACATTTTCATTGCATGAATCTCTCCGGAGCTTTTATCCCCCAAAACCTAAAGTAGCGCAGACTCGGCTGCAATGAGAGCTTGGTCTCTAAGTTGAGCTCGACCGAAGAAGCACTCCGACATGTCATTCGATGTCATTTTTTTTATTTATATTTATAAAGCAGACAAGCCTCGTGAACCAATCGTGTTGACCATTCACTCGTACATATACATAGGAACAATGCTCATGAACACCGCCAGGCCGAATTAATTAAATTCGTTTTTATCTAGCGACTGCTCGGTTGCGCTAAAACTTTTTTTTAAAGCTTTCCATGTGCAATACTAGTAATAAATTTTTTATTTTGCATGCAAAAAATGTTCGTAATATCTTTTATTGCTAATAACAAACGAAGTGGACTTCCATTCTAATTGTAAGAGCGAACACTTTCAGGTAATGCAATTTTTATAGCCTTTTTTAAATATTAAATTTCCTTGCTCTTTCTTTCTCAATTTATTCGTTCAGCTTCCCATCAGTTTTTTCTGCATTATTTTTATTTTTACTTTCCCCCCTCTCTCCCTCTCTCTTACTCTCCCTTTCTCTATAAATCTATCTAATTATCATCTTTGTGCCATTCTCTCTACATATCTCTGCAATTCTGTCGTGCTCCCTCCCCTTTCCTACACTTCCGCTCACTTTTATCTCTCTCTCTCTCTCTCTCTCTCTCTCTCTCTCTCTCTGTCGCTCTAGCTCTCTCTCTCTCTCTGTCTCTCTCTGTCGCTCTAGCTCTCTCTCTCTCTGTCGCTCTAGCTCTCTCTCTCTCTCTCTCTCTCTCTCTTTCTCTCTCTTCACTTTCGTCGTCGTAACGTTTGCGGATGAATTAGTTATTTCTAGCAAAATCGTGCTTATTCATTGCTATCTTAAATAGATTGTATTATTCGAATTTTACATGAATTCTAGTCGTCATGTTCAAACACACATATGTAAGCAGAAAATGATATATTTTCTAATCAAACGACTACCAATCATTTCTTTTTGCGGAGATCCGTTGTGAATGAAAAGCGCCAGGCAAAATTCACAAGGTTCCATGACTTCCTGCCTATGGCGGATAGTCAGTTTCATGTGATTGTTGAACGTATTCTTGGTTTGCTGGGTTCTCGTCGTAGAGAAATTGTGTATTTTATAATAGTTTTCAGTTCATCTGCTTTTCATTGTAAATTGCACGTGAGAATATGAATAAAATAATTTGGGCTGAGCAAAATTGGAGTTTGTCAGATAATGTTTGTGTGTAAGGACAAAAAATAATTTGTGGCAAAATAAAGTAAATTAGGGACACGAAATTTTTTTGTGGCAAAGAAGTTGAATTTGTGACAAAAAAAGGTGCTCGCATTAAAAAATATATACATATTTCCCCAGTTCCCATCGCTGTCCGCCCTGGTGGACTTCCACAACACGGCTTTGGCTTCACGAGAGCCGATTCTTCAATCTCGTCGATGACGTCACGCGGCTCAGCATCTTCTCGTCCTTGATCAGACTCCGCCCCCAAAACCGACTCCGCCCCCAATTCCGAATCCGGAGTTTTTTTTTGTTCTTACCCTTGTCTCCATCGTATAAATGGTGTTCACGGAATTGTTCTTTTATAACACCAAAGAATTTTCGAGAAGTAAATTTGATAATAATGATTGTATAGAAGATGATCTGCTCTTTAATCTGTCTTCCTCTTGACGGCCATTTTTCTCTTTCTTACTCTCTCTCTCTCTCTCTTTTTGTATCGCTCTCTTATTCTCTTTCTCTCTCATTCTTTCATTCTCTTTCTCTCTCACTCTCTCTCAATCCTTCATTCTCTTTCTCTCTCTCACTCTTTCTCTCACTCTCTCATTCAATTTCTCTCTCTCTCACTCTCTCTCACACTCTCTCGTACCCCTTATTTCTCTCTCTCACTCTCATTCGCTTTCCTCCATCTCTCTCATTCTCTCACTCTCTCATTCTCTTTCTCTCCCTCACTCTCTCATACCCTTTCTCTATCTCATTCTCCCATTCTCTGACATGTATACGCTCGAGAATGAACAGCCATTTGGTGATCTGTCCATTTGATGCAAATGTAACGCTTTATCTCTACTTACTTACATATCTCTTGCAGTATGAAATTGTTTGTTTTGTTCGAAATAATTCATGTAAGGGTACTCATTCCCTGCAGTAAGCCAGCAGAACCGCGGTATTTTGATGGCTCGTTTAAATATAGCGCCGTAGTGCATGGAAACCACCAGGCCAAATAATTAACTATTTTGTTTTTGGGATTTAAAATTATTTGCAGATAACATTCGAAGTGGATATCCGAGCAAGTAAAATTTATAAGAAGAATTTTATTAAGCAATACCGAGAACTTTGAGGTTTGATTACTTGCTTAATAAAATTCTTCTTATAAATTTGATGATAAAAATTTTTAGGGAGTGCTTGATAAGAAGAGGACATTCACCCACTGGCTCCTTTTGCCTGAGTCGTTGAAGGGGAACTGACGCAAAGGGTTTAGATGGAATTTATGTTTTTATTCATTTTAGTAATTATAATAATGTAATTTTTTGGAAACAATAATTGATTACTCGAAAAATGTTTTTAAAAGAATTTGTATCGTACATTTCTGTTTATATTTTTTCGTCATTGTGATATCGTTCCTTAATTTTATGTGAAGAGTCAAAATATTTTTCATTCTTTTCCTCCACTTGTCTCTGTTGCTTTTAGCACCAAACCCAAAGCAGCGCAAACTCGGCTGCAATGAGAGCTTGGAAGGTGAAATTCATCGCTAACAAATTTGCGATGAACCTCTCCGACGGGCGCTTCTTCGCGATAATGGAAATCATTTATTTGTTTATTTATAGCAGGGGAGAATCGACGACTTATCGCCCTCTTTACCCGCTCGTTTAAACATATAGGGAAAATGTGCATGAAAACCGCCAGGCTAAATAAGTTATATTAAATTTTTATCTAGCGACTCTGTTTACGTTCGACTGTTAGATAATTATTCCTAATATCTTTTATATTGCAGATTATTTACAATCTTTTACAATCATTTTATAATTGATCTATTGTTCAATATAAAATAAGACAATACTGATCCGAGAAGAGGACGAACACTGACAAAGTTTACATTGATAATAGAAATAAAAAATTGCTGGGTGAAAAATCGTCACATTTGAAGTCAATGTTTTTGAAGTCATTTGAAGTCAATCACATTTGAAGTCAATCACATTTGAAGTCAATCACATTTGAATTCAATTTCTTTTCAATTCTTCTTACATCTCGTCTGAACAAAACGCTAACTTCACGAATCGCTAACTAACGACAGCTGACTTTATATCATGAATGAAGGAAAGAGAAAAGCACCGGGCATGGCTCGCCGCATGCTCACATTTCCGGAGGGATGTTGAGGACGAGGCAGAGAAGGAGCGTATTTGACGTGTCGAGAAGACCACCAAAGATTTTGCATCCAAAGATCGCCCGATTGCAATTAAAAATTTCGCAGCA
Organism: Allodiplogaster sudhausi; assembly: GCA_945643635.1. Classification (NCBI taxonomy): domain Eukaryota; kingdom Metazoa; phylum Nematoda; class Chromadorea; order Rhabditida; family Diplogasteridae; genus Allodiplogaster; species Allodiplogaster sudhausi. Next base: position 5,358,903 of record CALZFC010000016.1, on the reverse strand, counting down.
TTTTAAAAACTGCCCTGACTATCTTTAAATTGCACGCTCTTTTGCTTTTTTTATTCGGGATAAAGCATTTAATTATGGCAAATAGTCAATTTCATGTGTTTCTTGTATGTATTGTTGATTCGCAGGGTTGAGGTCATAGAGGAATATTTTATATTCATTTTAGTTGATCTACTGTTCAGTGTAAAGTGCTATTGAAAATAGTATTTTAAAAAAACTACACATGCAGAGCCCGGAAGCATAGATCGCCTGCGAGGTAAGGAAATGGAGAGGGAAAATGGGGAGAGGATGAGTCGAGTGTAGAATAGAGGCGAATAAGCGGTGATAGTATAATTTAAAGTGACACCAAATTGTATAAAACAATAGTATAAAGAAGAGACACTTTGGTTTTTGTTGTTGTGAGAGGAGGCTTATAATAAACAGTCACTCGTGGACATGTATGTAATTGCGTGATTGATGAAGAAATCATTTTAAGAAGTACAAAAGATTGTGCGCAGGCTTCTCTTCCCTTGGTCGATCATCCGAGGAAGACAAAGTCAACAAAATTCTTCGGGTTCAGACCGAAATGGAAAAAGTCAGACATGGATGAGAGAAAAGGGAAAAAACAATGGTCATTCAAGATGTGTTCGAGAAGAAGTTTTTTAATTAATTATAAAATTAGTAAAATAATAAGAAATAAACCGCAAAAATGTCAGATTCGTAATAATCAAAGGAACTCTCGTAAAGCGAGTCGTTTTTGCCTGCCCTACTGATGTTAAATTCGCCCAGACATGCACGCTTAAGAGGTTTTTTTTCTTCATTTTAGAAAAAATTTACGCTCAATCGCTTCTTTTTATTGGGGATAAAGAACTTGAGGGTAGTCATATTTATCTGTTTCTTGAATGTATTGTTGATTCGCTGGGTTCTGTTAATGGAGGAATCTTTTACAAGCAGTTTATTGTAAAATACAGAATAGTTTGACCCGAAATAATCTATTATTTGAAAACCCCCTAGAAGCGCTGTTTTTTAATGGCTCCTCTATACAAAGGGTCGCAGTGCATGTAAACCACCGGCCAAATAATTTAAATTAATTTTTATTAGCTTAATGTTTTGCTTGCGATAAATTATCTTTTATTATGCTGGTTTTCTATTCGAAATGTCTATTGCATATAACAGGAGTAGATCGCAATTCTCTGTGCGAAAAATTTCAAGTTTTACTGTTTTAAATAATTTTATATTTTAAATATATTAAATTCGGTAACTGTTCCTAATTCATTGTAAAAAATAATAAGAATAAAACTTATAAAATTTGAAAGATTCCTCGTAATCGAAGGAGCTCTCGTGGAGCGAGTCGCTCATGCCGGCCCAGCTGATATTCAGCCGTTCTCATTGATCTTTGATTTGCAGTCCCTTCTGATTTCGACGACTGCGAAGTGGTGCGCCTATTAAACGACAAAAATAAAGAATGTTCATTTTTCATATATAAGTAAGCTATTTCACGTAAAAAAATTTCTTCAAAAAATAACCAAAAGCTCTTATCTTTTCATTCGCTCTCTCTCTCACTCTCACTCTCTCTCTCTCTGTCACGCTGTCTCTCGCTCTCTCTCTCACTTGCTCTCTCTCTCTCTCACTTTCTCTCACTCACTCTCTCTCGCTCTCTCTCTCACTCTCTCTATGTGAGAATATGCATGAAAGGTATCGAGCCCGGTAGACAAGATCAGTCAAAGATTGCCATTTCAATTATTTCTTCGGGAAACAGTTCCTAATTTGTTATAAGAAAAGCATAAATAAAACCGCCATATTTCACGGAGTCGTCGTAGTCTAAGGAGCATTCGTGAAGCGAGTCCTTCTTACCGACCCCGCGGACCCTCCAGTCTACCATGCTGGAGAAATGACAGCCTTAAGATAAAGGCCGAATCCGTCATTTCCGGCAAAAAAAATCGTTTATTCTGCACGTATTTCTTGCCATCTGAAATTGAGTTGTGTTCGAAAAATGTGCATAAATACTTGAAACACATTTAAGTATATCTTTTTCTCACTGTTATCTTTTATTATGCGCGGGCGCTTCATCGGTTTTCGAAAAATTCACGAAAATACTTGACAATGAGAAATATTAATGAATTTACAGATCGCATCGATGCTTCATCGTCTAAATTTATCGCTCATTTTAACATATGGGTTCGCAGTTTAAGGAAACCACCATGTCAATGTGCAGAGTGATGACAAACAAAGTGGACATCCGTGCAAACATGTAATTTCGTGATTGATGAAAAAAGATTTAAAAAAAACTATAATAAGTACAAATCCAAAACACTGACAAAGACATAAAATAATGCTTCTCCCCCATTTCCAAATCGGCATCAACGCCTCCCCCGAAAGTTGACCTATGTACTTAATCTTTTTTATCAACAACAATGGCACGCAGCAATAAAATATTACCCTGGTCCGTTCCTTACATTCGACTGTTCTGCAACTCGAAATCAACGGCCGCCAATTAACGGAGAGAGAGCGAGAGAGAGAGAGAGAGAGAGAGAGAAAGGGAGAGAGAGTGAGTGACGGAGAGAGATCTAGAGAGGGAGAGAGGCAGGGGAGCGAGCAAGTGAGAGGGCGATAGTATGTATAATCGAAAGGTAATCTGAAATAGTAGGTGCTTTCTTTTAAAGCGCAATACTCAATTCATAGCATAATAAGTTTTTTCGGCATGCGGTTTATAGTGGAATTCTGAAATCTTAAGAAACAGTATTAAGACAGCCTATCTGTAAGAGTCGAGCAGGGCGCAATGGGAAATTTTTGATTTTAAAATCGATGAAAACTTTACAATTTGTACTACTCGAAATGATCTTTAAAAAAAATAGCCAAGTTTAAAAAAAATCGAAGGGTACGTGTTTTGGGTATTTGCATTTAAGTGACGATATTCAACCTCAAAACTACCATGCAGGAGGTCCGGGTTCGAACCCCACTTGGGGCAAAATTTTTGTAATGTTTTTCAAACAAGCAAAAAACTTATTTTTGGTCGGAAATTGATGGCTATTAATCTAATACTTTCATAGCCTAGCTCAAACTTTCTATTTTTCATACTGTTTTAACCAACAGACAACATACATATTTTATTCAGCGCTATCTGCACACTGTTATGTACGATATCATCTCGATGAAGGTGTTGCCGGCCGAATGATATAACACAGCGATAGTGCAGCAGAACATAGTAGATAACAGAACAGCAGAACACAACAAAACACAGCAGAATATACATAGTAGATATGACGTGTCCCCCCCCCCCCCCCGAGAAGACTGGTCCCAATTAGAAAAAAAACTTTATATCAGACAATCGGTGTAAAATCAGACACTTCTCACAGGAACTGACAAAATTGGAAAAGAGTGGGAGAAATATTTATCAAGCTTCCTCTTCGCTCCAACGCTCTTCATTTTCATCTCTCTTTCGCGATTCCCACATGATCCATGCCTTAATTGCAATCTCTATCTGTACATTCCCACTTTTTCAAATGCGCTCATGTCAACTTTTATCATAGCCATTAAAGAAATAACACTTTCTTTACACAAAAGACGCATTCTTTACACTCAGCCTAAATCTGTAATTCTGGAAGAGATGACACAGGAAAGAATTTCAATGTGAATGTTGAGAATGCTCATGTAGCTTTTATCTCGAAATTAGAGAAGAAGCTCTCTTTCCTGCATTTCGTAAAAGCATTTTGGACACCATGTTCAACTACGAATGAACAAGAACGCATTTATGCATTTTGAAGCGAGTCAATTACCAATCATAAGATGATTTAACAAAGATCGGGGAGGAAGGAAAGGCATATGAACATTGAGAAGTGAGAGGGATACTACTCTAGAAGTCGCTATTCCCACTTCCACTAGCCCTTCTACTTCTTCTCTCGTGATAGAAAGATAGAATAGAGGCAGAATGAATCAAAAAGAGACAAGGAGAGAAATAATATATTTAATTGAATGCAAGGAATGTAAAAGAATCCTTGGAAATTTAATATTATACAGGGAAATTTAATAGCTAAAAGAATTCATTAGCCAAAATTGTACAATCAGCAGTTCTTATTGTGTTAGGAAGAGATTTGTAGGTAAAATTGTATTAAACACAGTAATCAAACTACAAAGTTCTCGGTCTTATTGTTAGCACGGATGTCCACTTCGAATGTTATCTGCAAGTAATTTTACATTGACTTCAAAACAGTTAATTATTTGACCTGGTGGTTTCTATGCACTACGTACGACTCTATGTATAAATTGGGAAACCAAAAGCAACGATGGGAAATGCTACTCACTCACAGTTAATTATTCCGAACCAGAGCCGGTAACGGCCCGGCCCGCGGGCCGGGCCGGCCCAATTTCCCAGGGCCCCGGGCCGGGCCGGGCCGGGCCCAAAAAAGGTGGGATGCCCGTAGGCCCGTTTGGGCCCGATAAGAACACGATGTCGTCCAGTCAGGACGATAGGTAGCATTATTAAGTGCAAAACTTTCTTCATTTGTCCATTTTTCCCCTTAAAACTTTTTATTCTATACATTAAAATGAATGTTCATAGCATGAGCATGAAAAAATATGAATTTCAAAATGCTCTGTAGCTTGTCGGACTTTTTCTCCGAAATTTTTTTTAAAAAGCGGGCTCAAACGGGCCCACGGGCCGGGCCGGGCCGAGCCGGGCCCAAAATTATAGGGCCCGGAAATCGTTCGGGCCGGGCCGGCCCAAAAATTTTGGGCCATTTACCGGCTCTGTTCCGAACAAAATAGACAATTTCATACAGCAAATACGGTATTAAGCGTTTATTTTGCTGAAAATAACTTTTAAGATCGCTAACATCAACAAATGGCGGTCCTTTCTCGAACGTGTACGTGTCAGAGAGAGAGTGAGCGGGAGAGAGTGAGAGAAAGAAAGAAAATGAGAGAGTGTGGGAGAGAGAAAGGGAAATGGCCGACGAGAAAAAGACAGATCAAAATGCAGATCATCTTCCACACAATCATTATTATCAAGTTCACTACTCGAAAATTGAGCAAAGCCCATTTTATACGAAGCAGACAAGGGGGCGTAGCAAAAAAAAAACGGCGGTTCGGATTTGTGGGCGGAGTCTGATCAGGGGCGAGAAGATGCTGAGCCGCGTGACGTCATCGACGAGAAGTAAGAATCTGCTCTCGTGAATCCAAAGCCGTGCTCGAAGTGGAAGTCCACCAGGGCGGATATCGAAGGAAACTGAAAAATCAATAAATGTAAAAAATATATATATTATTTTTAATAGTTATTCAAATATCAATCTCCTTCTCTCTCTCTCTTTCTTCACTCTCGTCGTAATGGGCGTGGCGCGCGCCAAGCGGCCCTTGGCAGCAGCTGGCGCCTTCGCCCGACGTATCACGAACACTCTTCTGCACCTGTCTACCTTGCTCAAACAATAATAGTGCGAGAGAATGAGGAATGACATTTAAAGAGAGAGAGAGAGAGAGAGATTAAGTGAGACAGGGAGAAGATGGGATGGCGCTGGTAATTCTCCTATCTTCCAGATGAGATTCAAACATATCAGGTAACTGTTGATCTTTCCTTGTTCTCTAGTATTCATTAACTTTTAATTCAATAGTCATAAAAAAAATTAAAATGTATTAATTGCGTGGGTCTTTGCGGCTCGATCCGCTTGGAACCGCTCGAGGCGTCTTTGCGAGATTTTCTCAATTTTGTCCCCAAAATTTCTGTGCTCGGCCATCCACGCGGTTTGCTAGTGAATGTACACAACAAATGAAAGCAGATGAAGTAATCGTTGATTAATGGTTGCCGTTGCTAATCGATGATGCTTAATATCTGTTCCATTTCTAGGTTGGCTCGAGGTTAATTTGGAGCGAGGGCACATGAATATATGAATTTAAACAAAACTATATATAAAAAGAGGTAAGAAAGAGAGAGCGAGAGAGGGAGAATGAGAGAGAGAGAGATATAATACGGAGAGATGGCGATAGCGTAATAGAGAAGTAATTTCAAAAAATGTGCATAATTTTATTCATTTATTAGCTAAAAGCAGTATCAACCCAGGCTTCCCTTTCTTAATCACATTTCTTGCGAACACGTACATTTATAACAAAAGCAGAGAACCTTTTGTTGTTGTGAGGAGATATGTAAAAAAAACTGTCATTCGTCGCTTGTAATTTCGTGATTGGTGAATAGCGAAAAAAAATCTAACAACTGATGTTTGATTCTATTGACCTTGAGAATTCAAGGATTAGCTGTTTGAAATATCTCTTTTCAGGCGAACGGACGATATAAAGGGCCAAACCATAAGCAATATCTGAATGGATTTTATTGGCGGTGTTCGAAAAATAAAATGTAAAAAAAATTAATGCATTTGGAATTATAATATTTGTATAGTAACTTGTCTGAAAATGTTTATTCCAATAATTTATATGAAAACCGTATCCGAACGTAAACGAGTATCTATCGCTGCGCTTTACTGTCTCGTTTATAGATATAGCAGACATGCAAGAAAACCACCAGGTAAGATAATTTCTATACATTTTTATTGACCAACTGATCTCATCATCAGTTTTGCGCGCTCGTTTTACATGTTGGTTGAAAGTGTATGAAAACTACCGGGCAAGACAATTAATAATTTTTTGAAACCGATTCGATTGATTGCGCCGTAAATTTATTTTTACATGTTTTACAAGTTTTATATTAGTAATATTAGTAATATTCTAGTTAACTGTTAATAACTATTCGTTTTATATTTTATTTTGCAGAGAACAAACGATTTAGACATCCGTTATATGAGCGATGTTATGAAGCTGCTGAGAAGTTGAGAACTCCCTCACTATCTCTCTCTCTCTCTCTCACAACTTCTCTCTCTCCTTCTCTCTCTCTCGCTCTCCTTCTCTCACTCTCCTTTTCTCTCTCTCTCTCTCTCTCCTTCTCTCACTCTCTCTCTCTCCTTCTCTCTCTCTCCTTCTCTCTCTCTTCTTCTTCTCTGTCTCTTTCTCTATTTCTCCGTCGCTCTCTTTCTCTCTTTTTTCTCTCTTATTCTCTCTTTACTCTCGTCGTCTTAATGTTTGCGGATGAGTTAGTTATTTCCAGCAAAAAAAAATGAACGGTTTATTTCGTGCTTATTCATTGCTGTCTGCAATAGTTTGTACTATTCGAATTTTACATGAATTCTTTTTGCCATGTTCAAACATACGTGCGTAGATAAGAATATATTTTCCAGTCAGAATCGTCGCAGAATCAGTTCTTTTTGCGTATCTTGACAATACATATATCCGTTGTGAATCAAAAGGACCAGGTAAAATTCACAAGGTTCAGTGATTTCCTGTCTCAAGCGTGAAGTCAGTTTCATGTGATTCTTGAATGTATTTTAGGTTCACTTGGTCCTGTTCATAGAGAAATCGTGTATTTTATAATCGTTTTAGTTAGTCTTCTTTGCATTGCGCGTGAGAAAATAAATAAAATATTTTGAACAGAGCAAAATTGAAAATTATCAGATAGTGTTTGTGTGGTAGATTACAAAAGAGAGAGCAAACTTTTGGAAATATTACTGCATGGCATGCAACATTCTTATTTGTGAATGCTCGAGTGAAAATTTGAGATCAAACAGAAACATGCGTTTTCTCACTCTCTCTCACTCATCCACTCTCTCTCTCTCACACACACATTCTCTCTCACAAGTTTTTACTCACGGAAGCTCCATTTTCGTTTGTGACTTGTTGTGTTATCAATTTTTGCCGTATTTTCTGTATTTTCGTAGGATATACTCTTCTAACAATTAGCGTATTAATAAACATGTTTTATGCAAGATACACTGACTTACAATTAGTGCCTGTGACGTTTTAAATAAATAGTTAATTACTGAAGAAAGGGCATGCAAACATGGGAATAAATTCTCAGGGAACTCGGTCTTTGAACGGATGTCCACTATGTTAGCAATAAAAAAAAGATATTACGAATCTGGCAATATCAGATACTAATGGCCTGGTGGTTTTCATACACAATGAACCTACATGTAAAATCATGGAGTGACTTGGACGATAAGTAGCTCAAAAGCCGTTGATTGTAAGTTATTCTAACCAAACAAACAAATTCTGATATGTAGCAAGCGATAAGTATGAAATAAAAATGTTCTTTTAGAAATAACGGATTAAACCGCTAACATCAACAAATGATTGTCCTTTCTTCAGTGTGCAGGTCTGATTGTGAATGAGTTGAATGTTCACCAGTGCTCCGTCGATTATGAGGAATCTGTCAAAGATGGCGGTTTTATCTTATATTTTTTCTTTAATGATAAAAGTCATTACCGTGACTTATGTTTTTTTTTCTTCGCATCAAGCAAGTAATTAACAAAAAATGCATATATTTTAATCTAATAATAATAATAAAACATCATTTTTTGTCAACTTGTGGCATTTTTCCCGGGTTTGTAGAAAAGATACTCTATATAACGCATATGACTACTTCTATTAATGTAAATATTAGAGATAAATTAACAAATTCTTATTGGAAAAAATAACAAATACATATTTTCTCTGCTAGTACTCACCCCCCCCCTTATTATAACCCCCCCCCCTCATTCTAATAGTACTCCTTTGATAATGTAATCTAAAAATAGTACATAATGTAATCTAAAAATAGTACCCCTCATTCTAGTAGAACCCCCCTCCCCCCTACCTCCAATAGTACCCCCCCCCCTAACAGTCTAATATCTCAGCTCGAGATGTACCAAGAATTGATCCGGGATGCATGGGATGCTCTCAAATATGAACTGATGACAAATTCATTCAAAATCTGTACTTTGAATCAACCGCCGGAGATTCGAAGTAAAAAGACCATTTCAATGCTGCTTTGTGAGAAGCAGAGAACTCTCTCTCTCTCTCTTTCTCTCTCCCTTTTTCTCTCTCTATATTTCTCTCTCTTTCTCTCCTTCACTCTA
>CALZFC010000016.1:5262500-5347500 GCA_945643635.1 Allodiplogaster sudhausi | reverse complement strand
ATAGTTTTTTGACTTTGAGTCGAAGGCCGCTGACTTCGACTTGCAGGCAGAGCATCCGCGACACTTCCTTGTTACTTGAATTTAGTCGACAGCTCTCTCTCTCTCAATCTCTCTCTCTTTCTTTCTCTCCCTCCCTCTCTCCTTCTTTCTCTCAATCCCTCCCTCCCTCCCTCCCTCCCTCGCTCCCTCCCACTCTCTCTCTCTCTCTCGTTCTTTCTCTCCCTCCCTCTTTCTATCTTTCTTTCTTTCTCTAACTCACTCGCTCCCTCCCTCCCCTCTCTCTCTCTCTCCGAGTGCCTGCGCGTCTAGATTGATTTAACTAACGATTAAATTTGAAAATTCGGATATCAAAAAATACGAAATAAAACTTCTTTCTTTTTGCTGGAAATTGAACATATCGTAATAGTTATCTGGAATAAAAGCATTACTAACCTGGTGGTTTTCATATGCTATGAACATATATTTAAAATGAGCGGTTAAATTGTTTGATAGAATCAGATTGAGAGTTTTCTGAAACATTCACGTGATGTTGTATGTTTTGTTGACTTCAGAACACATGCATACATCCATAATGTTCAAAACTGGCTGAAAATTGCTTGCATTTGACGAATTACTACAAATGTCGGAAAATTGTGAGGCTCGTAACGGCTCGAGCAGTTCCGAGAGGATCAAGCCACTAAGAGATACGCAATTAATTAAATTCCATGTTTTAAAGATAATAATTATATTTAAAAAAGTAACTCTCCTTCTCTCTCTCTCTCCTTCTCTCTCTCTTTCTCTCTCTCTCTGACCACTCTGTAGACTGGAGACTCCGAGCACCTGCGCGCCTAGCAAAGTGAGCCGCAGCTGGACGAATTGCTCAATCTCCGCAGCTTTTTATGGAGAATGCTGTACGGGAAAGATTGTAGAGTCAGATGAATCCACTCAATCAACCACCGAAATGCTCTAAAGATGTGTGTGGGTGTTTTGGTTTTTTGAAAAAAAAAAATTTTTTTAATGTACAAATACTTTATTTTACATGAAAACATGAACATGCTTCACTATTTTCGAGTACAGATAATCAATCCAATATTTGTCTTTTAATAGGCGCACCACTTCGCGCTGCCGAAGCCAGAAAAGAACAAAACAAAAACAGTTGGATAATAAACTTTTATAATAATTACCTGTCCTGGTGCATTCCATGCAGTACTGAATCTATTCTTAAACGAGCCATAAGTTACAGCGATGGGCTTGTGCTCCGTTTCAGAAGTGCTGTATTTTGTCTCTATCTAATAAGACTTTGAATTGCTACTTACATATATAGATATGCACATATGTATGTATTAGAATTTAAGTAAACTTCGTTTTTTTTTTATATTTTTAACAGCAAAATAGCAGATTTATTCCCAGTACCAACACATTGGTAAACACATACATACATATGTATACATATGTATGTATCTGATTGATAGAAGAAATATCTCGGTAGCAGGCAAAAAAAAGAAACGACTGACTTGCCGTGCTCGGTCCGCGCACAGAGTGTTCGGCCTAAAAGCGGTGTATGCAGCCAGCCAAACCAGCACTCCTCATTTTCTGGTTAAACATTTTTCTTTATTTCCTTAATTTTATTCTTCTAAATCATTAATCTCACACTCGGTTGAGCAGTTGCCATTATCCATTCAATCATATGGAATTTGGTCCTTGTGTCCTTCGATTAATCAAAAGAATTTATTTGGAAAAAAAATGTATTAAAAAGAATTTATGTCACTCAATTTTGTTTACATTCTTTTTTTTCGTCATTGTGATATCGTTCCTTAATTTTATGTCAAGATCCAGTGTTTTTTTTTCCTTTTTTTCTGCACTTTTCGTTTACTTAACACATTTTCATTACATGAATTTCTCCGGTGCTTTTGAATTTCTCCCAAAGTAGATCAGACTCGGCTGCAAGGAGAGCGTGGACTGCGCCGTGGATCGCTAATTGTAAGCTGAGTGAGCTCGATCGAGGAGCCAATTCGACGTGCGCTTCTCCCCGAGATTCGATGTCATTCATTTAATTATATTTATGGAGTAGAACGATGTCGAAAATCGATCGTGTTGACCGCTCATTCGTAGATATAGGACCAATGCGCATGAAAACCGTCAGGCCGAATTAATTATATTCGTTTTTATTTAGCGACTGCTCGGTTGTGCTAAAACTTTTTTTTAAAGCTTTCCATGTACAATACTAGTAGTATATCTTTTATTTTGCAGGTAAAAATATTCGTAATTTCTTTTATTGTTAATAACGAAAGAAGTGGACATCCATTCTAAGAGCGAAAACTTTGAGGAATGCAATTTTTACAGTCTTTTTTTATGTTTTAAATTTCCTTGCTCTTTAATAATAAAGAGAGGGGGGTACTAATAGAGAAAATACGGTATTTCGTTTTTATATTGCTCATTAACATGAAAGTTCGATTAACGCTTAGTAATTCTTGAGACGAAATTTGTCATTTCATTTATATGTTCGGGTAACGGTTCCAAATTTATTTAAATAAATAAAAACAATAAAACCGCCAAATTTGACGTGAATCTTCGTCCCTGACATTAAATTCGCCTTCGCCGCACCCAACCACACAAGCTTAAGAAAGGACTGCCAATTGTTGATGTCAGCGGGCTTATCCGTTACTTCCAAGAACACAAATTAACGGTTTATTATTACTTATTATTATTTCTTTGTCCGTTTCGCTCGAAAAATTTGCTTGAATACTTATCGCCATATATACATACAAACATACTTTCGCGGGTTTTTTTTAAACTAAACTAACTAAGGCGATTTCATCGTCCAAGATGATTACTCGGTTTTACATATATTAACTGAGGAAATGAGGAAGGAGTCAGGATGAGTCGAATGAAGGAGAGAGAAAGCGAAGGAGAGAGAGAGAGAGAGAGAGAGTGAAGTAGTGTGCAAGTGAAGGAGAGAGAGAGCGAGAGTGGCCGATTGCATAGTTTCAGATATTATGATTTCTTTAAAAAAAATAGTATCCTCAGCCTATTCATATTCCCTGACTTTAACCTTATTTCCTTAGATCTTGTTTTCTAATACTTTCCTTATATTTCTTGCGAAGTAGGTTGAATTATATAACAATAGTTGACAGAAGAGAAACTTTTGTGGTTGTGAGAGTATAAATTAAAAGGACAGTCATTCGTGGCTTGTATTTTTGTGCTTGATGAAGAAATGAAACGCTGTTCCTTTCTCTCTAGCCCATTGACAACAAGAACCGCATGTCTGCTGAAGCGTCGCGGATACGCTGCCGGCAAGGCGAAGTCAATTGGCGCCGATTTTCAACAACAAAAAGGACCATTTCAATGAATAAGTTCGATTAACGGTTCCTAATTCAGAAATAAATAATAAATTTCGACAGACTCGTCGTAGTCGAAGGAGCATTCGTGAAGAGAGTCGTTTTTGCCGGCCCTTACCCAGATGTAAACGATTGTGAAGGGACAGCCATTCGTTGATGCTTGCGGTTTGACCCGTTAATTCTAGCAAAAAATGGAGTTATTTCTCTTCATTTTTTGCTAATTTGTTACGTTTAGTTCATAAAATGTATATTTATTGCAGTATCCATTTACACATAATAGAATATATTTTCTTGACGGCAACGCTCGCCCATCGTCAGTTTTAATCGCTCATTTTAACATAATGGTTCAAATCGTATGAAAACTACCGGGCAAGAGAATTTATAATTTTTTTATAAATTATTTTTTTATAAAATTGTGCCACCCGAATAATTCACCAGGCCAAATAATTATCTGTTTTGTAGGCGATGTAAAATTAATTTCAGATAACATTCGAAACATCCGTGCTCAGACCGAGAACTTTGAAGTATGATTATTACTTTGCTGTTTGTTCGGATAGTTAAAATTTTTGGCTAATGTATTCTTCTATTTATTTTAGCTATTAAATTTCCTTACGTTGTATTAATTTTTCCAGTATTCGATTCGATTCGTTGCATTTTATTAAATGTTCGTTCAAGTCCGCGCTCTCCACTCCACTCTCACTGTGCATCGAGATGTGGGGTGAGACAAATCAGTCGAGTAATAGATAAAATAAGATTACAAGTGATAGCATAACCTCAGCGTTTTCGATCTTACAATTAGAACGGATGTCCACCTCGTTTTTATCTGCAATAAAAGATATTACGAATATAAAACCTGTAAGACGTTGTAACAGCGCAAACAAGTTAATCGGTAAAATAAATTGGCCTGGTGGTTTTCATGTGCAATGAAGCTATATTTACAAACGAGCGACCGAATTGAACGATGTGTTTAGAGACGTGTTGTCATCAAAGCGTAGTTGCATATCAAAGATAAGGCTTACGTGAAGATATTGAGCGCTACTTTTAGATAACAAAAAATGCAATGTCCCCTCTTCATTTCCTCACCTTATAAATGCCATTCTGCATGTAGTTATTTCATATGAGAGAGAGGAACATGGAGAGAGAAAGAGTAAGAGGGCGAGAGAAGAGGGAGAGAGAGAGAAATGGCAAACGATTGGTATCGAATCGCGATCTTGCAATTGGGACGTTTCTAAACACAACACTTTTCGAAGCGAAATTATATTTTAAAAACTGCAAACTTTGTAAATCTGATGCGATTTTGTAGTTAGCGATAATAAACCGTAACAATTGTTCACTGACCATGAGAAGCTGTTTGAAATTGAATTTTGTAGTCTGAATAATAATATTTAATATATAAAAAAAGAAATGAATGAAAAACCTCTGCCTTCTGCCTCAAATGTTTCTTAATTCTCTCCATGCTCGGCCGCACTGCTCGGTTACTTGTCATTGTACACAACAAATTAGAAAATTTGAAGCAGATGTCGATTTTTCCTTCTACAAGGCCGGCGCAGTCAGAATATCCATTATTGCAGATGATAATTCGTAATATCTTTTACTGCAGATTACAAATGAAGTGGATGTCCGTTGCAAATATTGAGGTTTGATTCCTGTCCTTTTTTTAAATAATTAACAATAACTTTTATTTTGCTTAATTAAAAAGAAACATACGTTTCATGTTTTTTTCTTAAATCTTTGCTTTGTTTTAGAAGCATCTTCCTTCTATAAATTCCAACTACTCATACAATGTGATTTACTAATGTTATTTGCAGAACATTATAATATTCTAGGCTGGCTTGAGGTCATTCTGGAACGACAGCTTTTCCAGGATGATGACAGAGGAGTTTGTATTTTCCTTTTTGTTTTCAAAATATGTTTCCATGACTTCTTTATAAAACCGAGAACTTTTTGCGAATAAAATCTAGGTGCATCATAGGAATTCTTCTAAGTACTGTTCAGTGTAAACTTATGAATAGAGAAGAGTCCGGAAGCCAAGATCGCAATCATTGCTCAGTTGAAGCAATGGAAAACAAAAAAAATAGGGAGAGTATGCGTCGACTGAAGAATAGAGGGCGATAATTTAGTCGAAAAAGTATTTCCAAACAGTATGTGACTTTATTTTTTACAAAAAAAAAAGAATATCCAAACTCTTGATGTTCGATGATTTCGGACTTCTTTTCTTTGATAATTTTCTCTAATATTTTCCTTTTTAATCAGAGTTCTTGCGAAGCAGGTAAATGCAGAACAATAACTTTGGTTGCAGTGAGAGGGGATGATGTCTTATGAACAGTCATTCGATTTACCACTGTTATTCGCTAATGTTATATTTCTTAGCAATGCCATGAGAAGGTGTTATTTTATTCTGGTGTTCACTCGAGTTTCGAGATTACACGACTCCAATGAAGGCTTGGACGGCACCGTCGATCGCTAAACTTCGCTCGATTGGATGTCATTTATTTATTTGAACGCAAAGAAGTCCTTTTATCATTATTTATAATCGCCAGTTAGCACATAAAGGGCCAATGCGCATGAAAACCACCAGGCCAAATATGTTTTTTTTATATTTTTATCTAGCGATTACTCTGTTCTCACTGTAAATTTTTCTAAGTTTCTCCGGTATTATTCTATTTATATTTCTTTTATTTCGATGTAATTATTCGTAACAGCTTTTATTGCATACTTTGAGGTTATGCAGTTTTTAGTAATGTTTTTTATCTATTAAAATTCCTTGCACTTTTATTCTGTCTGCCTTCCACTAATTATCAGCTTCCACCATATTCTTTTCTGTATTCTTCACAGCACTTTCTCCCATTCATTTGTTGGGAAACAACCCTCCTCCCACTGTTGCACTGTCCAGATCCAAGAGGATCAGAAGCAACAGTGCTGATTCAAAAAAATGGTTCTACCATGGTGTTGATTTGCGATCAGGGAGGAGGATCAGGGAGCAAAAAGACCGTATTTGTTTGTCTCGATTAACAAGAAATAAAAAAAAATAAAATTAAAATTTTAAGAAAAACTTCGAGTAACGATTACTAATTCAGTTGATAAAAAAAATTTTTTTTTACAGATTTGTTGTAGTCGAAGGAGCTCCTGTGAAGCGAGTCGATATTCAACTCACCCTGACTTACACGATCGAGACGGAACAGCCACTTGTTCATGTCAGCAGGCTTATGCATTATTTCCAGCAAATAAGGTATCACTTATATATATACATTTGTTAGTTTTGTTCGAATAACTTTTATGTACACGCAGTTCAAGTTAACATCGAGCTTAATCGCTCGTTCTTCATAAAGGTTCATAGTGTATGAAAATCACCAGGCCAAATAATTTATTATTTTTATTAACTAATTTGATTGCTTGCGCCGTTGAAAATTTTAAAGTTTCAATGTTTTGTATTAGTAATATCTATTATTGCAAATAACTATTAGTAATGATTACTATTACAGAAAATCATGCATACATACCATTTTTTTGTTCCTAATTACTATACGTAATATCTTTTATTTTGCAGATACGAAACGAATTTAACATCCGTTCGAACAATAAGAGCGAGAACTTTCAGTATTGATTCCTACGCTTTCTTATCCTTGTCTTCCACTCCTTACATCGAGTCCACCCTGCACATTCTTCTGTGGGAGCAGGCCCTCGTGGTCTCCAGTCTTCAGAGTGATCAGAGAAAAAGAGAATGAGAGAAAGAGTGAGATTTGGGAGAAGACAGAATGAGAGTGAGAGATGGAACAAGAGAGAAAAAGAGAGAGAGAGCGAGAGATACAGACAGTAGAGTAGATAGAATGAGAGGGAGAGAGAGTTTGTTGTCTACATTCGAATGATAAAACCGCATGGCTGCAGAAGTGTCGCTGATACGGAAGTCAACGGCCGTCGATTCAAAGTAAAAGGGAAATTTTCAATGACAAATTGGGGAACAGTTCCTATTTTATTATAAACAGAATAAGAATGAAATCGACAAATTTGCCAAATTCGTCGTAGTCGAAGGAGCTCTCGTGAAGCGAGTCGTTCTTGCCGGCCCTGCTGATATTCAACTCACCGAGACGTATAAGTGCAAGATTCAGAAGGGACATCCATTCGTCGATGTTAGCGGGCTTATTCGATAAAGAAGTTTTACTTCTTTTTTTAAATCAGAATTTTTTAGTTTTGTTCGTATAATTTATCTCTGTAGTTGTAGCGATATATGTATGAAGAATAGAATTAATTTTTCGGATTCTGCATCGCCTGAAGATCGATCAATTCAATCGCTAGTTTTACATATTGGTTCGTAATGTATGAAAACCACCACGCCAAATAATTTACTATTTTTTATTAACCGAATCGATCTTCTGTTGCTGATAACTATTTGAAATATTTTTTTGCAGATAGTAAATGAAATGAACTGTTAGTTTTTGATTCCTGTCCTTCTCTTTTTTTTTAAAATTTGGTTAACTATAACTTTATTACATAAAAGAAGATTACAATGAATAGCATAAACTCAATGTTTTCTCTCTTGGAACGGATATCCACCTCGTTTTTATCTGCAATAAAAGATATAACGAATATAAAACCTGGAAAATGTTGTAATTTTACAGCGCAAAAAATGCATTCGATTAATAAAAATTAATATATGTAACTAAATATGGCCTGGTGGTTTTCATGCGCAATGAACCTAAATGTACAAATGAGCGACTTGATTGAACGATAGATTTCGGTTTGGAGCTGGTAGAAAAAGCATATTCTTGTCAAAGTGTGTGTGCACATCAACGATAAGGCTTACATGAAGATGTTGAACGCTACTTTTAGCTGAAAAATAAAAATGCAATTTCCCCTCTTCATTTCCTCACCTTACAAATGCCGGTGATAATGGCTTCCGAGTTCTGTATGTAATTCTTTCATATTCTCTCGTGCTGTTTAGACTGAACAGTAGATGAACTTATAAAATATAGTTAAATGCAAGATTCCTGTGTGAACCGAACCCAGTAAACCAAGAATTCGTGCAAGAAACGCATAAGCCCCGCTGTTTCTTGCATTAAACATGCTTATAAATAGAGTACGCATAGTTTTCTGTAATAAAAATATGTCACTAATAGTTATCTGCAATAGTAGGCATTACGAAAATAAAACATGGAAGACATGCAGAATTTTACGGCGCAAAGAATCGAATCGCTTGATAAAAATTATTTAATTATTTGGCCTGGTGGTTTTCATCCGCAATGAACATACATTTAAAACGAATTCATATTCGAGGACGAACATTATCTTAGAAATTTCTAAGACGAACATTATCTTAGAAATATGGAATTTATCAATTGCGTGGCTCTTAGCGGCTCGATCCTCTGGGAGCCGCTCGAGCCGTTACGAGCCTCATAATTTTTCGATATTTGTTGCAACTCGTCAAATCGAGCCGGACGTTCGAATGTTCGGCGATTGAGCAGAATTTATAAAACGTTCTATTGCACATTGAAACAATTGTATTTATAATCCTTTTTTACATTAGTGTAATTAACCTTAGTTTTTCTTACACTCGGAAGCCACATTTTTGCTTTTAACTTTTTTTTATTTCCTTTTTTTTTAACATTTTCTATATCTTAGATTCTTATGTAAGAAACAATTGATCATGGTTTCTTCTTTAAATAAACTAGCTCTTTCAAATATATTTTATGCAAGAATGTATTCCTGGTTCGCTGGGTTCTCGTCATACACTGATTATATATTTTACAATCATTGTTAGTTCATCTGCTAATCAGTGTAAATTGCAGGTGAGAATATGAGTTTAAAAAAACTACACATGCAGAGCCCGGAAGCCAAGATCGCCAGCATTTATGAGGCGAGGAAATCGAGATGGTAAAACGATTTGCTGTTTGAAAAATACCTTTTCAGGAGTTCGGGCGATACAAAAGACCTAATAACATTTTTTATTTAATTTTTCTTTAAAAAAACCCAAACAGACTCACCTCTTTTGAACATTTCGGTGGTTCATTGAGTGGATTCAACTTACTCCAGAATCCTTCTCTTTCTCGTGAAAAGCCATAGAGATTGAGCACTCCTTTCAGCTGCGGCTCACTCTGCAAGGCGCACTCGGTACCTCCAGAATACAGAGTGGTAAGAGAGAGAGAAAGAGAGAGAGAGAGAGAACGAGAGAGAGAAAGAGAGAGAGAGAGAACGAGAGAGAGTTAGAGAGAGGGGGAGAGTTACTTTTTTTAATATTATTATTATCTTAGAAATATGGAATTTTATTAATTGCGTGGCTCTTTGCGGCTCGATCCGCTCGGAACCGCTCGAGCCGTTACGAGCCTCTTAATGTTTCTAGATTTGTAGTAATTCGTCAAATACAATCAATTTTTAGCCAGTTTTGAACATTATGGATGCATGAATGTGTTCTGAAGTCCACAAAACTAACGACATCCCGTGAATACAAATAAATAATGCAGTATCTTTCCTAAACTCATTGAACAACATATCGGTGGCTATAATCGTTCGTTATACATATAAGTTCATAGCATATGAAAACCACCAGGCTAGTGATGCTTTTACTCCAGATAACTATTACGATATCTTCAATTTCCAGCAAAAAGAAAGAAGTTTTATTTCGTATTTTTTGATATCCGAATTTATTCATTTTGTTCAAATAATTTACATGCAAACTAGTCGCCACGCATGTACCTATATATATATACCGTATTTTCTCTATTAGTGCCCCCGGGGGCACTATTTTTCAATCCCCTTGCGAGAGGGGGGCACTATTAGAGGGGGGGGGTTCTAATAGAGGGAGGGGCACTAATAGAGAAAATACGGTATATATATATTTATATATTTATATATATATATATATAAATATAAATACATATATCTCATTTATTGCAGATAGTAACAAATACGCGCAACAAGCGAGAACTTCGAGTTTTGAATCCGCCTAAAAATCCTCTTTCATTTCTTTTAAGATCTGCTGATAGTTCGCATAGTTGCTATTTATGTGAAATATATTCTTTTCTTTACTTATTTACCGATAAAATTTCCCTGCATTTATTTATTGATTTATTAACAGATCGATTGATTGATTTCATTTGACCGCGCATTGAGAGTGGAGTGGACACCGTTTACATCGACTTGAACAGGTTTGAACTCTTCTTTTTCGCCCTTCTGTTAATCTTCTCATTTCATCCTCTCTCTCCCCCTCTCGCTCATCCCTCTCCCCCTCTCTCTCCCCATGATATTCTATGTTCGGTCAAGGATATTCTGGAGCAACGGCTTTTCCAATACGATTGTAGTTAGTTTTTAGTATATATTGCTCCAAAATTCCTTATTAAGAAAGAGAATTGTATGCGAAATAATCAATATTAGAGTTAATATATTATTTTTGTTGATTAACGGAAGGGCACAAGCTAAAGCATCAGTAAGGCTCGGAAATTAAGGAACAAGAATTCATTAGAGGGAAGAATGGCTCAAGAAGTATGCTGCTTTGAGGGTGTGTACATAATTATATAGGCCCAGGATAAAGGCTAGGCATAACTTCCTAGAGGTTGTTCATTTCCCTTCAATTGTTTCTATTTATCCCTCCCAATCTCTCTCTCTCTCGAGCTCTATCTCTCTCTCTTTCTCTCTCCCACTGCCTCCCCCAGATGGTTCGTCGTCTACTTCATAGGACAAGCTGCTCCTGCAGGCGGACATCCAAGAGTGGTTGATTATTAAATTAAAAAGATAGAATTTGTTGTATATTTTCAGAGAATAAAAATATTAAATAACATTTTACTGTTAGTATAATTATTATCTTAAAAAGATGCAAATTTATCCTTTTTCGACTTCTACAAATTTCTCTCCAAAATCCCTGTGCTCGGGCGGTTTGCTTATGATTGTACACAACAAATTGAAGGAGATGAAGTTTTAAAAATTTCTAATTTCAATATTTACAATTATAGCATGTAAACATGCGGAGATATGTCACGTCTCTTCTCATGGTCGGACTATCTCTAGTGCAATTGTATCTTTAGATGTATGTATTACTAAAACAAATATACGATATATGTACAGTACCGTGCAAAAGTCTATTAACTCTTAGTTTTTCATTCATAACTTCCTTCAAAGTTAATGAAAGTTAATGAAATTTTCAGTGTTGTTTTTTTATGCTGTCAGACTTATAGTCACAGAGTATTGGTTTCATTGACCTACTATAAAGCCAGAAAAAAAATTAATAACTCAAATCATTCGGGTTGCACATTTAAGCATGCCGAACCAAATGGGATATTTAATGATTTAGTTGTATTCTAGAACATCTCTGCGATAAGATTTTTGTCTAATCGCTATTTAATAATATGCTGTTACATGCTGCCAGCCTTCAGTTCGCGATCCATGCACTCAGCCAGAGATGCAGAAGGTTCAGAAGGATAAAATCGATCATTTACTTCTATGCCTATTGCGATAATGATTTTAATATATTCACAGGACATCATTAGACTAATTCAGATGGTTACTTGTGCTGTGGAAATTAGGTGCTAGCAATTTGTGCTCATTTTTAACACCGCGGTCAACATTGGTCCCCAGCGCAGACGTGCTAAAAGTGATGTTGTGTTGGGGTCCGTTTTTCAAAAGCAATTTTGCCTATCTAAAATAATAGCTAATAGGCTTTTAAATCTTTAGAAGTCCTATTTCATCCCTGACTTCATGAACCCACCAGTTACAGTAGATCGTTTGAATGTACCCCAGGCATAGAGTAGTACTGTGACATTTTAGCCAAGAAACTATACCCGAAAATGTTTTGATCGAGACATAAATAACTTTAACCGATTCAGCAGTGTTCCTCAATAGTCTTAATCTCAATTTTCTAATTTAAAGTTGTGATAGATCTAGAACAGACAGCCGTCAATACACCGTACTACTCTATGCCTGGGGTACATTCAAACGATCTACTGTATCTTGTGGGTTCATGAAGTCAGGGATGAAATAGGACTTCTAAAGATATAAATGCCTATTAGCTATCATTTGATTTGGACGTTCGAATCTTCAATGTGCCCGTTAAACAGAATTGAGAAAGCATTCTATTGCATACACACATTGACACAATTGTATTTATAAACATTTCCTCCTGTAAATCCTATTTTTTACATTAGTGTATTTATCGTTATCATTAGTTTTTCTTACAATTGGAAGCTACATTTTTGCATTCAATTTTTTTTGTCGTATTTTCAATAGCTTAGATTCTTATTTAAGGAACATTTGATCATGGTTTCCTCTAAAAATAAACTAAGCATATTTACAAACATATTTAATGGATGATAGAGTGACTTACTGCCTGTGGGGGTTTTTGATTCGATGGGTTCTCATCATATATGTACATACATACAATAATATATGTTGCATTCATTTTCAGTTCATCTGATATTCAGTGTAAATTTCACGTGAGAATATGAATAAAAAAAGACACATGCAGAACCCGGAAGCCAAGATCACCAGGCGAGGAAATCGAGATGGTAAAAGGTTTTGATGTTTGAAATATCTTACATTATATACCTTTTCAGGGGGACGGGCGATATAAAAGACCTAACCATTTGCGATATCTGAATGGATATTATTAGCAATGTTCTTTACCGGCTCTATTCGGTAAATAAAATATGAAAAGTCAACTATCAATGTCTATTTAAGAGAGGATGTCAGTAAGACTCGAGCAGGGCCCTATTATGACCTGCCCTAGGAATTGTTTTTTTCAAATTTCTTAACCAAAATTGATAATAGTATACAACTCGACGTGGTGAACACAATAGGCTGTATTTCAAAGGTGGAAAAAATCTTCCGCGCGAGACCCAGTACCGTAATATAAATTCTATTGGTCATAAGTTGCTTTAAACTTATTATTAGACAACCATCGAGCTATCATTGGATGGCTGATTGAACGGGATTTAATTTTGATCTCGGAAGATATTTTCGAAAAAATTGAATTTGGCCCTAAACCACGGCCCTAAACATTTTCGAAAGCGGTTTTTAGCCAAATAAAGTATTTTATACTCATTTCCGCACAACAGCTCCTACATAGGCTTAAAGTACGTGAAATTTGCTACAACATATGTCTCTTTCAGGAAAATTGAAGGTCCCAGCCTTAGGTTCCCAAACGCTTGAATATGCTCCAGTGTAAACTGTAACACCGTGCAAGCGCATTCTTCGATCCATAATTGCGCTCAATGTCAATATCACAAAATCTAAGTATATCATCTAAGAGCTCTCACGGATATCTTCAAATGTTACATACATACAGTACCGCTCAGCGGCCAGGGGTCAATGCTATAGCGGCTATAGCCAAAAGAGGCCAAGCGAAATTAAGGCCTGTAACATTTTTGTTTTCAGAATTCATTGTTAGTTCTGTCTTCAGGGCAATGTTCTGCATCCATTAAGCTCAAAAACTCTACAAAACAATGCATATTCACCAAAATGGAAAATCTTGTAAATATGTGGTGCAGGAACACCACAATTAGTAGTGTGTGAATGTGTCATCGTTTCAGTGAAAGTTATAAAGGCACTTGCTCGAACCGTATAACAACTTTAAATTACAGTTTCAAGCTCTATTTTGCATCCTTTTGTCTTGAGAAGATACTTCTAATGTTACAAGTGAAAAAGGTATGGCAAAAAATCTTGCAAAAAAAAATTGGAAGAAATAAGCTCAAAAGAGGAACCGAACACCGGCTCTTCCGTTCATGCACATGCTAAGCATACCAATGCTCCATCCAGCCATAATGTTGGCCAACTCGAAACAATTTTAGGAAACATTTTGACGGCGGCTTTTAAGAGTTGTTAGAGTCCATGCCATAAAAATTCATTACTTTCAGTAGTGTTCTGTAAGTTGCCACATTTCAATTTCGAAAACAAAGTTTCGGGTTGTCTCCTCTCCTCTCATCGGAATATTTTTTTACGAACGAACTTTCCAGATTTGAATTCCAAACGATCAGAAAAAACGTTTGCTGCGATTGGGGTTAGAACCTGTGACTTGCAAAATCGCAGGCTAGCGCTTAACCCACTGCGCTACACCAATCATGTCTGTTAGACCAAGCCAAACCTTGAAAGTGGGTCTCTGTGTTACGTCTTGATTTGCATTCTCTTTGCTTCGCTTTGAACAATCCTCCACTTTGAGCTCCGATCTTGACTCTCCTTAATTTTTCCTAGGCAAATTTTCGCCCCGGTAGTGATTCGAACCTGCGACGCTCAAAAGTTCAAAAGCTGGAGCGCAACTTACTGCGTTCCGCAGGCCACATCAGAGGCCTAAAGCCAGGCGTTGACTGTCCCTTTGTTTCCGCTTTGAGCAATCCCCTTTAAGCTTTAATTGGCATCAGTGCGATTGCAGCGACGCTATCTGGATTTCGGCCTGGACACTTTGTACTGACTTTCAATGGTTTACTTATAAGTAATACCCAAGGGTAACGTAACGTTTTGCTCTGTGGACTCGAAGTTGCTCTAAATTCGTGGCCGCAGAGCCCGCACATGGCGTGCGTAGCGCAGTAGGATGCGCGTTAGCGTGCTGTTTTGAGCGTCGCAGGTACGAATCCCAACCGGGGACAATGTTTTGACTAGGAAAAATAAGGAGAATCAAAATAAGAGCTCAAAGAGGAGGCGTTTGAGCTCAAAGAGGAGGCGTTTAATTCAAAGCGAAGAAAAGGGAGAATAAATCGAGAGAGAGAGAGAGAGTAAATTTTCGAAGTAGGTGGCTCACCCACTGCTAAAGTTTGGCTTGGGAGGCGAACGGATATGATAGGTGTGGCGCAGTGGGTTAAGCGCCAGCCTGCGATTTTGCAAGTCACAGGTTCTAACCCCAATCGCAGCAAACGTTTTTCTGATCGTTTGGAATTCAAATCTGGAAAGTTCGTTCGTAAAAAAATATTCCGATGAGAGGAGAGGAGACAATCCGAAACTTTGTTTTCGAAATTGAAATGTGGCAACTTACAGAACACTACTGAAAGCAATGAATTTTTTATGGCATGGACTCTAACAACTCTTAAAAGCCGCCGTCAAAATTTTTCCTAAAATGGTTTCGAGTTGGCCAACATTATGGCTGGATGGAGCATTGGTATGCTTAGCATGTGCATGAACGCAAGAGCCGGTGTTCGGTTCCTCTTTTGGGCTTATTTCTTCCAATTTTTTTTTGCAAGATTTTTTGCCATACCTTTTTCACTTGTAGCATTAGAAGTATCTTCTCAAGACAAAAGGATGCAAAATAGAGCTTGAAACTGTAATTTAAAGTTGTTATACGGTTCGAGCAAGTGCCTTTATAAATTTCACTGAAACGATGACACATTCACACACTACTAATTGTGGCGTTCCTGCACCACATATTTACAAGATTTTCCATTCTGGTGAATATACATTGTTTTGTAGAGTTTTTGAGCTTAATGGATGCAGAACATTGCCCTGAAGACAGAAATAACAATGAATTCTGAAAACAAAAATGTTACAGGCCTTAATTTCGCTTGGCCTCTTTTGGCTATAGCCGCTATAGCATTGACCCCTGGCCGCTGAGCGGTACTGTATTTTATTGAAAAATTTCAATTTATATGGGAAATTTGGTTATGCACAATTAGAAGGCTTAAAAAACTACTTTAAAAACATTTTCGCCTGTCGAAACTTACATCATAAGAAAGAGAATGAAATTTGGTATAAGATGAACCCCTTTAAATGGAATCCATGCATACGATCTTTTGTTATAAATCATAAAAGTAGTACCAGTAGCGTCGCTGTCATTTCGATTCCATATGACGCGATTTGGGAGAGAATCGTAAGGAAGCCAAAGAGCCGGGCACCCGGCAAATTTAGATTTCGCTCAAAAGCTCTTTATAGGTACTTTTTAACACGGCGAAACGATTGGAATGGGTCTTGGAGTTTGAAATCGCCATTTTAGCGAGCTGTGCGATGTTTAAAATTCGAGAGCCCGATGAAACTTGCAGAGTTGGTCGCACATTCGCGTTCGCTGTTTCGCACGCAATAAAGCAAAATTCGTGAAAATTTTGTTATAAATAGACAAGATATTGCTTTATATAGCTGCTGAAGTAGAATTTGAAAATATTCGCTATTACGGTCTCAGCGGCCGCAAGACTTGGGAGAGGCGCCCTTCTCTTATATGGAAAAATCGTTCTTTTTCAAAAATCGTTCTCT
The DNA here is from genome assembly GCA_945643635.1 of Allodiplogaster sudhausi. Lineage (NCBI taxonomy): Eukaryota > Metazoa > Nematoda > Chromadorea > Rhabditida > Diplogasteridae > Allodiplogaster > Allodiplogaster sudhausi. The sequence continues at coordinate 5,331,034 of CALZFC010000016.1, read as the reverse complement.
CTAAAAAAATCGTAAAAATTATCTTTCCAATGAGCTATAGTATGCCAGAAACGGACAAGTTCTTTAATGTTTCCCAGTCACAAAACTGTTGAAATACGCACGGTTCAGTGCATGTGCATCGGCATGCACTTTGCTTGGGCGTTACCCACGCCGAAAACACAACACAAGCGATATACCGCATGAAGGTAGTCTAGGGAATTTATGTAAGGTTTTATGTAAATGTTAAAATAAAATTTAAATGCAAAACAAATTTATTAATTGCCGGGCAAAGCAATTCGATAGCCAGGGGAATCGAACCACGGACCTCTCGACTCAACCCTCAGATCGTTCGCACTACACTAAATCATACTACCAACGCTGAGAAAATGCATTCCTCTTACCTTGCCCGGTGCATAGGTAAGAGAAACGCTGAATCGTGCGTATTTCAACAGTTTTTTGACTGGGAAACATAAAAGACCTCGTAGGTATCTGGCATTCTATAGCACATTGGAAAGATAATTTTTTGCTAAACAACTTAAGATCGAAAACCCTTGCGATTTTTCCATATAAGAGAATGGCGCCTCTCCAAAGTCTAGAAACCGCTGAGACCGTAAAAGTTAATATTTTCAAATTCTACTTTAATAGTTTTATAATGCAATATCTTATCTATTTATGACAAAATTTTCACGAATATTGCTTTATTGCATGCGAAACAGCGAACAAGAATGTGCGACCATCTCTGCAAGTTTCATCGGGCTTTCGAATTTTAAACATCGCACAGATCGCTAAAATAGCGATTTCAAACTCCCGGACCCATTCCAATCGTTTCGCCGTGTTAAAAAGTACCTATAAAGAGCTTTTGAGCGAAATCTAATTTTGACGGGTCCCCGGCCATTTTGATACTCTCGCAAATCGCGTCATATGGATTTTCGTTTTCGGCAGAATAATATTTAAATGTTAATCAGCACCGTCTTTTGCCATAGATAATCGTTTACATCATAAATATATTATCAATTCAATTTTTCGTTTGCAAACAATCAGATTGCTCGTTGATGGAAGTGATGCACCAATTTAAGGGCTCGCATTCGTCAGTGAAATTGAGCAAAACGTATCTGAATGAAAGATGCTATATCTTCAATATCAAAGCTATACATACAGTAGCGTGCAATAAAAGTGCATATTTTGGTTTTTCATGCATATTTTTCTTCAATGTGTAGGAACGTTCATGAAATTTTCAGGATTGGTTCTGTATAGTAACACACTTAAAGTGGTAGAATATTGTTTTCATTGATCCACTATTGATCGAGAAAAAAATCAATGACTCAAATCACCCGGTTTGCATATTTAGCCGTGCTGGACAAAATGATTTATTTCTTAGATCTTAGGGGTGTTTTTATCGGTACTTCATTTTCTTTGCATTGAAGAACATGCCAGAGATTACGTTTAGGTCTAGTTCTTATTTAATCTCATGTTGTTACATGCTGGCTGCCCTCAGTTCGAGATGCATTCAATCGGCCTTTGATGCAGAAGGCTCAGCAGGATAAAATCAATCATTTACTTCAATGCTTATTGTAATAATGATTTTAATGTATTCATAGATAATCGTTTAAGTTATACAGATAGTTATTTGAGCATTGAAAATTCCATGCTAACTATAAGAGCACGTTTTGCACACCGCTGTTAGCTTTCGTCGGCAGCCCAGACGCACTTAAAGTGATGCTATGCAGGGGTCCGTGTTTCAAACACGGTTTTGCATCACTTTAAGTACGTCTGGGCTGCTAACGAAAGCTGACCGCGGTGTCCAAAACGTGCTCTTATGGTTAGCATGGAATTTCCATTGCTCGAATAACTTCTGAATAGCTTAAACGATTATCCGTGAATACATTAAAATCATTATTACAATCAGCATTGAAGTAAATGATTGATTTGATCCTGCTGAGCCTTCTGCATCAAAGGCCGATTGAATGAACTGAGGGCAGCCAGCATGTAACAACATGAGATTAAATAAGAACTAGACCTTAAAGTAATCTCTGGGATGTTCTTCAATGCAAAGAAAATGAAGTACCGCTAAAAACACCCCTAAGATCTAAGAAATAAATCATTTTGTCTAGCACGGCTAAATATGCAAACCGGGTGATTTGAGTTATTGATTTTTTTTTCTCGATCAATAGTGGATAAATGAAAACAATATTCTACCACTTTAAGTGTGTTACTATACAGAACCAATCCTGAAAATTTCATGAACTTTCCTTCACATTGAAGAAACATATATGCATGAAAAACCAAAATATGCACTTTTATTGCACGCTACTGTATGTATATGTAGCGTGAAACTTGCTTATATAGCAGCTTGATTTGTTTTCTCTAACATAATAAAATATTACGGGAATAATTTAGTAATTTATTTACTTTTTTATTAATATTGACGGGATTGGGATGAAGGAAATTGTCGTATTCGGGCATTACAATTAGGCGAGAGAGCATGTGTTTTTGAGAGGTGCGAGAAGCATGGTTAGAAAAATTGCAAGTAAACGATTGAGTTGCATGCTCCTTTAAAGCCGCTTCCTCTCGTTCACAAAAGGTTAACCGTTAAGCCTCGGTAGGGAAAGGAGAGCCAGCAGAAAGAGAGGAGAGGCGATAGTCATGGGGGCTGGCAATCTTGTGTAAATATCCGCGCCAGCATCAAGAATTCAAACAATTTTCCGCCGTAAAAACGGTCAAGACAATCGCTCGTTTGTACATAGTGGGCCAATGCGCATGGAAACCGCCAGACCAAATAGGTTGCATTAATTTTAATCTAGCGACTGCTCTGTTTGCGGTGTAAAGTTTTCCAGGTATTATACTAGTAATATTTTTTTTTTATTTTGCAATAAAACTATTCTTAAAATCTTTTATTGCAGAAGACATACGAAGTGGACTTCCGTTCTAAGGGTGAAAACATTGAGGTTATGCAGTCTTAAGTAATCTTTTTTTTATCAATTACATTTCTTCGCACTCTTAAATTCTCTACTTCCTTCTCTATTCATCTGTTCAGCAGTCCACCATAAATTTTTTTCTGTATTCTCTATCTGACTTGTATGTACATACGCACATATAAGTTGTTATTCAACGGCAGAATTTTTGTATCGATTGAGACAAAAAGGACCAGAAAAACTTCGAGTGACGGTTACTAATTCATTTGAGAACTAATAATTAAAATTAATTTTGGCAGATTCGTCATAATCGAAGGAGCTCTCGTGAAGCCAGTTGTTCTTGCCTGCCCTGCCGATATTCAACTCACAATCAGCCAGAATTACACGCTTGAGAAAGGAAAAATATTCATTGATGTTAGCAGGCGAATCCGTTATTCCCAACAAAAAGGCAGTTTTATTTCTTATTTTTTGCTATTAGAATACGTTCGTTTTGTTTAAAAAAATTCAGATGTATAGTTTGTAGCCATAATAGTAGTATAGAATATGTTTTCTAGAACCGACTAGAAGCGAAGTTGATATCATCCATTCCAATCGCTCGTTTTAAATATAGGTTCATCATCAATGAAAACCACCTGGCAAGAATAACATATTAATTTTTTTTAACCACGTTGATTGAAAGCGCTGTAAAAAGTTTACATGTTTTCGATGAATTATATTAATACTTTCTATTATTTCAGATAACTATTAGTAATATTTTTTATTTCAGAAAACGTACTCATTTTTATTACTATTCGCAATATATTTTATCTTGCAGGTAACAAACGAACTGGTCATCTGGTTAATCAAAAAAAAGCCATTTCAATTATAAATTTGGGAAAAAATCCAAATTTCTTTTAAAACAACATAAATAAAACGTCAAATTTGTCGGATTCTTTGTAGTGGAATGGGCACTCGTGAAGCGAGTCGTTCTTGCCTACTGACCCATGTGATCATACTGGAGAAATGACAACCTGAGGATAGCGGTCGAATCCGTTTTTACATGAAAAAAACCCCGTTTATTCTGCACGTATTACTAGCCATCTGAAATTGAGTTGTGCTCGAAAAATTTACGTAAATTCTTGAGACATATTTAAGAACATTTTTGTCTCACTGTGATTGTTTGATTAAAGTGCACGGGTGCTTCATCACTTGTATGTATATACATACATACATATAGGTTCGTGATTTATGAAAAACACCAGGTCATTGTGCGGAGAGATAACAAACGAAGTGGACATCCGTGCTAAATGTAATTTTAACAAAACCGTATTGCCGGCCCTTCTGAAGTGTCGCGAATGCGCTGTCGGCAAGTCGAAGATTAACTCCAAATGAAAGGAAAAAGGAATAATTTCAGGCATAATATTTGGGAAGCGATAAAGCAGATGATAAAAAAAACTAATTTGCCATCGAATGCGTACTTCCTTATCTACAATTCTGTAGAATTCTCTCTACCTTTCCTCTCTCTATGTCCCTCTCTCTCTCATTGTATTCTGGCACTCCCTCCCCTTTCTCTCCCGAAGCCTTCTCTCTTTCTCTCTCTCTCTATCTCTCTCTCTCTCTCGTTCTCTCTCTCCACTACTTCTCTCTCCCTCTCTCTCCCTCTCTCTCCCTCTCACCCTCTCTCTCCCCTCCCTCCCTCCTTTTCTCGCCCTCTCTCTCTCCATCTCCCTCTCTCGTCTCTCTCTCTCTTTCTCTCTCTCTTGTCTCTCTCACCCGCTCCCTTCCTCACACTCTTTTAATATATTTGTTATCTTTACGATTAAATTTTTTTCCTCTTCGATGCTTCTCTCAAAGAAGCCGAGCCCGGCACTCTCACAATGTTCTACGAATCGGGCAAACCATAGTATCAGATGGTGAATGGATTTTGTTGGCGGTGTTCTTGACTGATTTCTGTTCTTTAAATAAAATGTGAAATGTTGTCCCAATTTTAATGCCTATTTAATGGTACTATTTGTTTATTTATTCATCTGAAAATCTACAGTACTGGCCAAAAGGTTATGATATTTTAGTTTTTCATGCATATCTTCTCTCAAAGTTGAAGAAAGTTTATGAAATTTTCAGGGTTGCTTCTTTATAATGACAGGCTTCTGATTTCAAATTATTAGTTTCATTGACTTACTAATGAGCGAAAAAAAAATCAATAAATCAAATCATCCAGATTGAACATATAGGCGTGATGGACAAAATATTTTATTTCTTCGATCTCCATGTAGTTTTTATTGTAATTTCATTTTAGTTGCATTGTTCGACATCCCAACGATAACTTTTTAGTCGAATTGCGATTTTATCTCATGCTCTAACTATTTGTGCACACTTTGAAAAAAAAGCACAGGTGTCATCTCTCATGGTCAGAGGTGGATTGTCAAAATCATTCCATGAATATTTTGTAAAGATGTTCACCATTTATGTGAAAATGTTTAATTATTAAATCGCTGTATTCCTTTATTTATTGTTGGCAAAAATATCTCTTAATTTTGCATTTTTTTTGGTTGCTCATGCGACGAACCGTTACTCGAAGTCATCATTGAAATAGTAATTTTTTTGTTTCAATTGAAAAAATCAAAAAGTAATCACAAGAAACATACACTCCATTACAGATAATACAATAATAAATATCTATAAATTATTTCAGAGCAAACTTCAAAATTATAAACTAAAGCCTAAACATAAATAAATAAATGCAAATAAACGTATTCGGTGCTGGAAATGGCTTCGCTGGGCCAAGGGAAGAAAGAAAGATGAACCCTATAGGTCACCACTGCTGTTAACTAAAACACAAATCAAATATATAAAAGACAATAAGTAAAAACGGTGTCCGTAATCTCTACTCCACTCTCAATGCGTATCGAGATCTGGTGTGAGATCAATCATGAATGCAAGGAAATTAAATAGATTTAAAATACTAAATTATATGAAATAGCAAAACCTCAAAGTGTTCGCTCATTGTAAGAGAACGGCTGTCAACTCCGATTGCTATCTGCAATATTTATTACGAATAGTTATGTATCTGCAAAATTAAAAATATATCGCCCATGTAAGACCTGGAGAGCATGGTTTCTCTAATCGCAACAAAAACATTTAGCTAAGGAAAACTAATTTAAATTATGGGGGGTGGTGGTTTCCATGCAATCCGACTATATCCACAAAAAAACAGCGATTGGTTTGTTGGTTGCTGGATTATAAATTATCAAGAACCCGAGATCGAGAGATACAGAAATAGAGCGAAACATGTGCGAGTTAACCAATAGATTGCGGTTCCTTTAAATATTCAATCTTCGATAAGGCAATGCTTAGGGAATACTCGAAAACAAGAGAACTCTTTCACTCCTCTGCCTTTTGATTGGGGCGTTGAAGGGCTAGGCGACCGATGAAAAGGCTTAGTTGTTGTTATATTTATAAGTTAAAATTATCGATTGTTTACATATTTTATTAATAATGATCTAGTATTTGTTTTTTGTAACGAATTGAATTGTTTGGTTTAAGATATCTATTTATTCTCAAAAAATTTATTGTTCACTTGTTTTACATTATTGATGCAAATCTATTTTTTCATATCAGACCAGTTTCATTTCTTCAGTTTCAGCGGAACAGCATCGTTAGCAGCAAAATCCTGACTCCATTCCAGAAGACCGCCATTGCACACAGAAAACGATGTGACAAGGGATGTCACAATTTGATGTCACAATAATGTACCGATTTTACGCCAGTACATATGTGTTCCACCCCATGTCACAATTTATGTTCCAAAAAATTGTGACCTCCAGTGAAACAGAAATGTGACGCGCCATGTCACATCGAGCGGTGGAGGGCAACGTATCCCAGCAAAAATGTGACATAGCATTTCACAATTTGGCGGCAGCACAAAAAATGTGACATCCCGCCACCGTTAGCTCCGCCCCTTTTTCTCTCCCTCCCCCTTCATCCATTCCTCGAACTATTGATTCATTTACTGCAATATTATGCATGCCAATGGCATTTAATAACAATTATCATTCATTAAATTAGTGAGACCTTCAAAAGATTACAGTAACAACTCAACACATTCACAAGGAAACAGTAACAACTAACACACTTACAAGATAACCGCGCCGAGTTAATATGAATTTGGGCTACTTAAGCATGATAAAATTGAGTTACTGGTCATAAAACGACAAGAATTAATACATTCTGTAAAGACTGCTTTTCTTAGAAGGATATGTCTATGTTACCAGTTACTTTCTGAATGAATCTTGGAAATAAAAATTCGATAGTTCTAAAATTAAAGAAACATATAGCATGAAAGCAAGTTAAAAAATGAAACAATCTTTTACTAAGATGAAAGAATATTCTCAAGTGAAATAAACTCATGCAAAAGAAAATTTTCAGATGTAAGAGTCAACAAAAAAAATGTGATCTAATGAGATCAGATTGGCCTCTATTCGGCCATAATGGCCTCCAACTTGCGGTAGATGAGCCCTGCATCTCTTGACATGGGCTCCGGAATGCCGAGCAGATTCGCAAGAAGGGTCAGCTCTTGTTTCACTTCGTGTGGGTACTCGAGGTCGAACAACCAGAAGCAAGCGAGGTAGGAGAGAAGCGCATGGGCAAGGTCTCCAGAAACCTGCAGCATGCGTATTATAGAGAAGGTTAAATAAAACGTTCTAAATAAGTAAAAAAAAAGATATGAATATAAGAATTTTTTTAATTTGTTAAAAATACATTTAGGAAGCTTTTCTTCAAACAAAACATGACTGACGGTGACATCAACTCCCTCAAGTGCGATGATGAACTTGGCAGAGACGTCACCGTACGCGACAATCACGGGCTGCCGGATGCCCTCGTTCTTGAGATGATCAAGAGCCGACGACGCAGAATGGTGAGCCTAAGTAGTATAGTTTACACTCCTCTCGCTGCATCATCTCTCTTTCTCGCTCCTTCTCACTCACAAGAAAAAAGGTAACAGGAAACTAATGTAACTTAACTTACATATAAGCAATAGATAGATATTGATTAGCAGTTTGAATTGTAGTGAATGACGGACCAGGAATCGATTGTAGACAAACTTGACACGAGATGGCTTCTTCCTCTTGTCCGTATGCTCGAACAGTGCCAGCATGTTCAGTACGAACTCGAACGTAGCGAAATCTGAGGCATAACATTTTTCTCTTTTTAACAGTTCGATGAATAGTTTGGAAATACAATTGAACCTGTGTTACAAAGGTAAATACTTACAAGGGAAGTCTTTCGACGGGGTGTGGCAAACCATAACAATTTATACATCATTCGAAAGCTCTCAACGAGCTGATAACGTATTTGATGTTTATAGCTGCAGAAGAGATTCTTTTTCGCCGAAATTGCAGGAAAAATACCCTAAAATTAACATTTGCACGATATGTGATAGCTTTATGGACTCTAAAACTAATGTTTACGTAACAGTAGGCCATATAATAATTAATAACTTCATTTCTGATGACTTTTGGGAAAAAAAATCTTTTAGGCCATTTTTCACCAAAGGGGTCCCCCTTTGGTGAAAAATGGACTGTTTTGTATGGAGAAAAATAAATTTTTTCTTAAGAGATTTTTGAGTTTTAAGCCACTAATTACTCTTTTTCAAGCCGTTTTTAACATGAAAAATTATAGTTCACATATTAAATCACGCTGTAAAATTTTCATATTCTCAAAAAGTCCATCTATCTCAAAAACTTCCATGTTTTTGCCTTAAACAACTGCGGATGTATTATTTCTATTTGAATCTTGTTTCTCTGTAAGAGCAAGTCGCTTACATTCCGCATAAAAAAATCCCGTTCGATTTCTTAACTTTTGCGGCTGCAGGCGCCTGGTCTGGAAGGGGACTCTACAAGCCAGGGCCCTTCCAGACCCAGGTACGCCTGTGCTTCGGTTTTTCTAGCGCTCTCTTCTGCAGCTATAAACATCAAATACGTTATCAGCTCGTTGAGAGCTTTCGAATGATGTATAATATGTTGTGTTTTGCCACACCCCGCCGAAAGACTTCCCTTGTTAGTACACATGGATGCATTTTTTTTCGATAACTCAAAACTTTATAAGGTTGAAAATACCGAACCATTTGTTCCAGGCGGGAAGGCGTTCGCTTCAACAAGAGATCTTCTCTTCGCTTCGGATATTACGCGCAGGACATGCTGAGACAGTGCCGGCGCAATCTTTTCTTGCAATCTCCGTGGAAAATCTCTCGCGGAAGCGCACTTTGACGCGATGAAGTCAGCGACAATCTGCAAGCAAATTCAAAAGTATATTTGTCTAATGTGAATTCCAAAACTTTGGTTCTAAACTCAAGCCATAGAGCAAGAAATAACTCATGTAAGTATAGACAAATAATTTAAATGTAAAACAAAATCCGATAAATAAAAAAATCACATACGTAACGGGACTGCGCGTAGAAGGAGTAACGTGTCGTTGTTGCTCGCGGAGGATTGTTCTGGCAAAAGCGGATACGACAGTTTCTAAAACAAAAAATTATATATCGCCATTTGTGAGAGAGCTGCTACTAGTAGTAGAATTTTACATTTTAATCTAAAGACTCTCTTAAATATGACAAAATGAAATATATGTATAACTTTAAAGACTCGAGAGACAAAAACCTCTTCTGCTTAAGGAGTTCGAGGTGCTCGACAGAGCCGTGTATCAAGTTGTTAATTCGCTTAAACAAAAGGTTTTGTAATGTTTTTAATTTTCAAAATTTTGTAAACCTCCGGAAAAGCACGTCTGCATCTGGCGGACTTGGTTTAGTGCCAGGTTATCACCAAGAACCGAGTGCAGCCAAGGGTAGACGACAACGCTTCGCCCTCTCCACGACACCATGATTCCGTTTTCGTAGAGTGAGTTCAACTCTACCTAAGAAGTTAAACTAATTGTTGATCTTTATTTACATCTTTTACGCTTTTTAAAATATATTTTACTTCAAATATATTACGGCACCTTGAAGCTTTCTAGAAGAGGCTTGTAGCCGTAAGCCTTGTGATCAGACCCGTACGATGTCGCGTAGAGAAACCTAAAGCATTTGCTTGAAGAACTTTTTTTTTTATTTTAGCATTTTGACACTTACTTCCACTTATGTAGACACGAAGCATGCCGTTTCAGTCCGGAAAAAGTGAAGAACATCATGGTTTGACAGTGGTTAGACGACGCCTTTCGTAGACCACTTCCAGGGCAAACGTCATCGAGGTATACCACAATCGGAAGTAGTGGTTTCTTCGTTCTGGAGGAAGCGTCACGAAACCGTTGCCCGTCCAGTGGAGACAGGAAATTCCAACTTCCGAATGGCTCCATTTCGAACACCTGAAAAGCATACGGATTCTATATGCTTCAATGTAACACAAAATAGCGATAAACCTGTTGAAATTCCACGTTCCGAAAGGCCGCTTCTATCGAATCCTTCAGTGGGACAATGTAGAACTTGCACGGTCGATCGACACGACTCTGCTTCCCATCCAAGTCGCGTACGGGGACAGTCATCGTCCCCATTTGTCGAGGCAAAGGTTCAATGTAGTCCAGTTCTTGTCGAAGCGCAGCCTTTCTTCTGTATGAAGTAGCAACGGTGTTAAGTGTCGCCATAAACTGATCGAAATGGGAGTCATTCAGGGCTCGAACGTTCTTAGCGACTCGGCGAATCAGGTCCACCATTTTATCCGTTTCCGACTCTGTTATTCCAATTCGGCTTGTGGAGGTGAGGATCTCGGCTCTAATCGTTTCGCAGAAGTTGGTCGGATCATCAGCTTCGAGCGCTTCCGAGTCGTCATTCTCATCGTCCTCCTCCTCCAGTTCAGTTGCAGATATGTCGCCGTCCAACTCCTCAACATCCTCTTGAAGAGACGAGGCATCCATGTTGCCATTGTCATCAACATCCAAATCCATTGCATCATCGCTATCATTGTTGTCGGAAGAAATACCCCTCATCAGAGCAGGATCTGAAAATTATAAGTAAGGTACTGTTATTACTTCTATAAATTACTACTCACGTTGCTGGATCATGTGTTTACGCCATGATTGAAATCTTCCGAACTCAGATGAGCAGACTCGACAGAAATAAAGAATTTCGCCGAGATGTGCATGTTGACAATGTCGTTTTAAGAGGTGGAATGTAGGAAGCTCCTCCTCGCAGACGTCTGCTCCTTCTTTTCCTTCTTTTTCATTAGTTATTTACGTTTAATTTTGCCTTTCTATGTTCTCTTTCTTTCTATCCTTCTTGCAGCCTTGCATTCCTTTTTTCGTCTAAAACTTTCTTCCATGACTATATTGTTTTGTCTTAATAATGAATTTTTCTGTGTGAATAATCTTAAGCATATAACATACTTAACAAATAATAGACATCGTAAATACAAGTCACACATTTGCATATGACCAATTCGTTAATTCTCAATTAGTTGTAACAAGTGGGTTGGCTTACAGTAGGTCATAGAACAAAAAAGAGTTGCCCAGAAACAAATACTTTGTAAAACTTTCAAATAACACCCTTACAATGGAGCGATTCGCTTATTCTCAATCAGTTGTAACGACCGGGTACGGTAGTTCACAGTAAACATAAAGGTGTCCAGAAAAAAATCCACTCACAATCTAACTCATTTGAATTGGAACGCATTCGGTTATTCTCAATTAGTTACAGAACGGATTGGGATACGGTACCTTTAAGAAATGAAACCTGTCCAGAAAATAATCAGTTTCCATTTCGAATAAATCATTGGAACGGATTCGCAGAATAAATTCGCTCAAATTTCGTAAGGTTACGGTTCTGGGCAACTCTCATGAAAAAAAACAGTTTCCCATGAATGGGAGAAAAATAAATACCCCAGAATACAATTAAAAGTCAAAAGTTATAAGTTTACATTCTCTAAACTTATCGTACCTTCGCAAATCTTCAGCAGCTCATGAAGCGAAGTGATGTTCAGCGGTGGTTGAGCAGATACGTCAGGCAAAGCAGGAGAAGAGTGCGCACCGATTGTCTAAACCAAGCATAAGTTACTTTAAAAATTCTTTGAATTTCATTTATCCAACTCTGAAAGCTTTAAAAAGTGTATTTTACTAGGGAATAGGTACTAACCTAAGACAAAGAAAAAGGCTTTTCAATGCGGCGGAATTGATTTTTAGAAGACTCAAAGTATAATAAACGATTAGTTAAACAAAGCATAATTTATATTTAAATTTATTTGAGTTATATTATCCTACTCTGAAATCATAACGTCTGGATTGGGTTACGGTAGTTCATGTAAATCAAAAAAGATGTAAAAAAAATTCTAATAATGCCTTTTGGCTAAGAACACACTCGCTTATTCTCAATCAAATCAACACAGCGAGTTGGGTTACGGTACTTCTTAGAAAACAGAAGAAACAAGCATCGAAAAGAACCGCTTTGTAATAGAAATAAGAAAAGAACAGTTTCGCTTATGTTTAATAAGTTGTACAAAGTTGGTTTGATTACGGTAATTCTTGGAAAGCAGGGGAACAGTGCGAAACGATTTTCTAAACAAAGCATTATTTAAATTTAAAATCTTTTGAATAGTATTATCCTGCTTTAATGGTTAAGAAAAATAATAAATGGGGAAGAGTTAATAACAAATGAACAAAGAAAAAAATGTTCGAAACAAACTTTTCAATGTGTGGGAAAATGATTTATTTGTACTCTTAAAGAAAAATAAACGAACGAAACTTATTTAAAAGTCAAAGTTGTGAGTCTGTAAAGTTATCGTACCTGGACAAAAATGCAGAAGCTTAAGCGATGAAGCTGCACGGTGCGCGGTTGTTGGGTGGATACGGCAAGAAAAGTAAATATAAAATTGCTGAAATAAGTATGCGAATTTCAACATGAAATATAAACGATAGTTAATGTACCAATAAAGAGAAAACATATTAAATATTTAAATTCGTTGGGAAGAATGATAGCATCAGTTATGAAGATGGATCCACTTATGAAGAAAAGAATTAAAAGCAAACCACTCGGATGTCAAAAGAAGTTGATCTTGCTGTGCGCGACGCTGCGCTATCTCGCTCCAGCAATCGTAGAGAAGAACAACGAGCCTGATAATAAAAGAACAACGTTGCATATTCAGCATATTTAATAATGTTAATGTTAATACACATTCGTGAAAAAGGAATGACAAAAGCAATAAGGCATAAAAATTGCAACAGAAACTTGCATGAATCATCATTAACAAATCAGCTTTTTACTCCCAGAAGCGGGATGAATAAGTTGAACGTTTCAATTACTTACTATTAGAAGAAGAGTCTCCAGTCATCCCTCGCGAGCGCAAAGAGTAGCTTCGGCTGCCTACGCGGCCCGGGACGACTCCCGCTTTCTAACTGAAACAAAAGAGCATAATAGCAACGCTTACACGTCATAAATATCATCTCACAAAGCTATTTAATACTACAAACATGAAATAAAAAAAGGATAAGTTTTAAGTGTTTGTTATCCAGAGATTTTCTTTTGAAAATTAAACGTTCCGTTTAAATGATGATTCCGAATATTTTTTTAAACATGGTCGAAAGTGGTACAATGTCACATTTTCTGTTCTCGCACCGCCTCGTCCCCTTTTGCCACCAAAATGTGACATCCGGTGTCACAATTCTCTTCGGCGGCCGCTTGCGTGTCACATTTTTGGTCACAATTTTGGATGGAACATTAAATGTGCGTCACATTTTTTTCTGTGTGTGATTTTCTTCTCGCTTGACTATAATTTGAATTAAGCTTTGTTCGAGTTTCGCATGAGTTTCACATGTACAAAAGCTGTTATTGCTCGAGATTATTCTGGAGCGGCAGCTATCCCAGGATGACGGAAGAGGCGATGCATAATTAGTTACATATGTGTGTGGTTGTATTTTTAAAATTAAAATTAAACTCTATATGAGTTCTTTATAAAACAGTGAATTTTATGCGAATTAAATCAATATCGGAGTAAATATGTTTTGTGAACCGCAAACATCAACAAATCGCAGTCATTTTCGCTCGTGTAAGTCTGGGTGAGTTGAATATCAGAAGGGCCGGCAAGAATGAGCTCCTTCGAATACGAGGAATCTATCTAATTTTGGCGTTTTTATATTTATTATATTTATAATAAATTTGGAACTGTTATCCGAACATATCATTCTGATTGCTATTTATTTTTGTCTCATGGGCTAGGAACCTTTAATCGAACATATCATAAAGCAGAGAGAGAGAAAGAGAGAGAGAGAGAGGGAGGGAGGGAGAGGGATGACGAGAGGGAGAGAGAAAAAGAGCGAGAGAGATACGCGAGAGAGAGAGAGACAGACGAAACCGCCAGAGCCGTTACGAGCCTCTGAATTGTGAGTAATTTTCAGTCATGGATGCACGAATGATTTCTGAAGTCAAAAACACTTGCAACATCCTTTGAATAATTTTCTACGATTTTTAATTGATCTTGGCACGTTGCGGCTCGGGCCACATGAGCCTTATCCCCTGGCTCGTGGGCGGTACTGTAATTATAAAAAGATACAATTGCATTAGAAGCATATTTTAGACTTGGCAGGATTCTCTGAAATTGTTCTCCAAAGTCTCTGTTATCGCCCGCCCCTCCCCCCCCCCCCCCGGCGCTTTGCTTGTGATTGTACACAACAAATTAAAACATATCAGGCATTAAAGATGATCCGTCGGGGAAATCTGTTTAATTATGCTCGTTTTATGCGTCTACTTTTCCCTCTTTCTCTCTCTATCTCTCTCTCTCTCTCTTTTTTCCCTGGCTCGTGGGCGGTACTCTAATTATTATCGTTAAAAGATACAATTTTATTACATGCATATTTTGGTCTTGGCAAGATTCTCTGAAATTTTTCTCCAATTCTCTGTGATCGGCCACGCAGGCGCTTTGCTTGTGATTGTACTCAACAAATTATAACATATCAGGCATTAAAGATGATCCGTCCGGGTAGAATGCTACTTGCAATTTAATTATGCTCGTTTAATGTTAGCAATGTTAGTCGTTAATGTTATGTTTCCTTGGTTGGCACGAGGTTATTCTGAAGTGACGGCTTTTCCAAGATGATGGAAGAGGGTCTTCTGTCGACCATTTTTTTTTCTTCTTCTAAGTATTCGCACTCGGAGGCTCAATAATATGTGCTTGTAATGTTTTGACTTATTAACTTTTTTGCCTATTTCCTGTATCTTAGATTCTTATTTAAGAAAATATTAAGAAAAAAGTGGTTTCTTTTTTAACAAAGCTAGCTCTTCTGAGCACATTTATAAGCATGTTTTATGCAAGATACCTGTCACTTACTGCCAGTGGCGGGTAATCAGGTTAATTTTTTCTGGAGTGTATATTACTGGTTTCTGTTCATGGAGGAATAATGTATTCTAGGAATATATTTTAGTCCATTTTCTGTTCAGTGCACTTGAGAATATGAATAAGATAATTTGGACAGACCAACAATTGGAGATTATCAGACAGTGTTTGTGTGGTAGATTACAAAAAGAGAGAGCATACATTTTGAAAGAATTCTATTTTTTTTTGTTGCTTAGCATGCAACTTTCTTATTTATGAATGCTCAAGCGAATATTTGATATCAAACAGAAACATGCGGTTTAAGATGACAAATCACTTCTTATTAGCGTCTTCGTTATTGGGATGAACAATGCACTCAACTTCGACAGCGTCTCAATTTTACCGAATTCAATCGATATTTATTTTGTGATTTTTTACTGTTTTTATTACTATTTTATTTTTGTGCTAGCATCGTATAGGGTTATAGATATTTATTTACTTTAAAAAACATTTATTTTTTCAACGATTAGTTCGGGTAGCGGTTCCTAATTTATTGGGGAAAGTGATATTCGTCGTAATCGAAGGAGCTCTCGTGAAGCGAGTCGTTCTTGCTAGCCCCGCTGATATTCAAGTCACCCAGACATACATTATCAATAAAGAACAGAAATTCAATGATCTTACTGATTTTATCCGTTTTTTTTCTAACAACCAAAAGGAACGGTTTATTGCGTACTTATTTCACGCCATTTGAAATTGGCTGTTTGTTCGAATAATTATCATGACTACTTATCGCCATATATCCAAACATGCTTGCGCAATTAAGGTTTGTTTTAAAATATAAATGCCTACCACGATTTCATCGTCCAAGATTGTTCCACAACAACAACAAATTCTCAAAAATTTATCGTATAATTTCGAATAATTTTTTTATATGCGGGAGGGAAGCTCAATCCATCGCTGAGTTTTGATCGCTCGCTTATGCATTGAGCCGTTGCGCTTGTAAACCACCGGGCCAAATTATACGTTTATTCTTATTGTGTTTTTCTTTTTTATTGGCGCTATTAAATTATATGCATGTTTTTCTATTTTTATATTATTGTTATAATTTTTCATTGCAAATCATTATTCGTATCATCTCTTATTTCAGATAACTATTCGTAATATCTTGTATTACAGATATCAAAAGAAGTGCACTTCCGTGCTATGACCACAGGTGCTAGCGGACCCAAAAATTTTGGGCCGGCCCGGCTCTTTGGGCCCAAGGACTCGGCCAGCCCGGCCCGATCCATTTCCGGGCCCTTGAATTTTGGGCAAGGCCTGGCCCGGCCCGTGGGCCCGTTTGAGCCCGATTTTCAAAAATTCTGGGGGGGGGGGGGAAAGTCCGACGAGTTACAATGTGTTTTGAAATTCAGAATTTTCATGCTCGTGTTACGAACATTCATTTTAATGTATAGAAGAAATAGTTTTTGGGGGAAAAATGAACAAATGAAGAAAGTTTTGCACTTAATAATGCCACTAGTCGTCTTGACTGGACGACATTGTGTGCTTATCGAGCTCAATCGGGCCTGCGGGCCGGTCCTACTTTTTTTGGGACCGGCCCGGCCCGGCCCCGGGCCCTGGAAAGTTGGGCGGCCGGCCCTACGGGCCGGGCCGGGCCGGGCCGGCCACTTTGCACCTCTGGCTATGACATAGCACAATGAGGTTTTACACTCTCGAGAAAGGACAGTCATTCGGTGATTTTAGCGATCTTATCTGTTATTTCCAACAAAACATGCGCATTATTATTCATTAAAACTATCTTGTTATCTTAAATTGCTGATTTATTTAAATAATTTATTTCAAAGCGTTGAGCGAAACCATTGCTTGATTTCGATGGTTCGTCTATACATAGAGTCGTAGTGCATTTAAACTACCGGGCCAAATAATTTATATTGTTTTATTAACTAATTGTTTTGCTGGCGATGTAATTTTCATGAACACATGATTTCCAAGTTTTATATTAGTAATATACCTATTTTTTATTTTCAGATAACTATCCGTAATATCTTGTATTTCCAGACTACAAACGAAGTGGACATCCGTGATAAGATCGAGAACATTGACGTTTTATTCCTGTGCATAATTTAAAAATTGTTTTTATTAAATTTCATTAATAAATCACTTCCTAATACGTTCATTCCTTTTTTTAAGAACTGCTGATTGTTCGCATGTACTATTTTTGGCTAATGCCTTATTTTATTCATTTATTTACGTATAACATTTTTCTTCATTCTATAAAATACTCAGCATTGTATTAATTAAATATGTACGTAATTTCTGTCCTCGTCTCATTCTGAGTCTCTCTACCCTCATTCTCTGAATCTTTCTCCCTCTCACTCTCATTCGCATCCCTTTTCTCATTCCATCTTTCTTTCTCTCTCTCTTCTTTGTCTCATTCTCTCAACCTCACTCTCTCTCTCTCTCTCTGATGATTCGCCGTCGCCGTCAACTGAAGTCGTCAACATCAACGCACTCGCACTTCCTCCTTATGCCTGAGGCATTGAAGGACGACCGACGGCAAGGTCAAGGCTTTCGATGGAATTTAACTTTTTGTTCATTTTAGAAAATTATAATAATCTTTTTTTTAGCAAAACTAATTAAGTAGTAAAAACTTCTTTTTTCTTTATTGTCTCTGTTCATAGTCACGCAGGTGATTTGCATGTCATTGTACACCAGGAATTACAACAAATCATGAAAATGTTGATCCTATCTACCTTTGCCTTGATTTGGAAGCATGTTCGTTTCATAAATGTCAATTACTCATGCCATGTGATTTACTAATGTTATTTGCAGGACATAATAATATTCTAGGCTGGCTCGAGGTCATTCTGGAACGACAGCTTTTCCAGGATGATGACAGAGGAGTTTGTATTTTCCTTTTTGTTTTCAAAATATGTTTTCCATGACTTCTTTATAAAACCGAGAACTTTAAAATCTAGGTGCATCATAGGAATTCTGCTAGCAATAAGCGTATTTGTGTTTGTGTTTATTTGCAAGACACAGTGACTTAATGCCTGCGGCGGGTAGTCAACTTCATATGTTCCATTGACTGTATTTGGTTCCCTGGGTTCCATTCATACTGGAATTTTTTATAATCATTTTTTAGTTAGTCTACTGATCATTGTAAACTTATGAATAAAGAAGCGTCCGGAAGCCAAGATCGCAATCATTGCTCAGTTGAAGAAATGGAAAAGGAAAAATAGGGAGAGTATGAGTCGACTGAAGAATAGAGGCCGCCGGTTAGGCGAAAAGTATTTCCAAATGCTATGTGAAATATATGTATATATATATTTTTTTTTACAAAAAAGGACTCTTCAACCTCTTGATGTTCTATGATTTTGGACTTCTTTTCTATGATATTTTTATGTAATTGTTTCCTCTTTTAATCATTGTTCTTGCGAAGCAGGTAAATACAGAACAAAAACTATTGTTGCTTTGAGGGGGATGGTGTCTAATGAACAGTCATTCGATTTACCATTGTTATTTGCTAATGTTTTGTTAGTTAGCAATTTCATGAGAAGGTGTTATTTTATTCTGACGTTGACTCGAGGCTCGAGATTATACGGCTCCAATGACGGCTTCGAAGGAACCGTCGATCGCTAAACTTCGCTCGACCTAAGAACCACTCCGACTTGTGCTTCTCTAAGAGGTTGGATGTCATTTATTTATTTATAAGCAAAGGACTGATCTTCCACCATCATGTTTAATCGCCCGTTTGCACATCTAGGGCCAATGCGCACGAAAACCACCATGCCAAATAATTTATTTTAAATTTTTACCCAGCGACTGCTCTGTTTGCACTGTAAATTTTTCAAAGTTTCTCCGGTACAATACTATTTATATATCTTTTATTTCCAGATAATTATTCGTAATAGCTTTTATTGCAGACTTTGAAGTTACGCAGTTTTTAGTAATGTTTTTTATCTATTAAAATTCCTTGCACTTTAATTCTGTCGGCCTCTCTTCCTCTAATTATCAGCTTTAACCTTATTTTTTCTGCTTTCTCTATCTGACTTGTATGTATGTACATAAGTAGCAATTCAAAGGCCGTATTTTTTGTCTCGATTTAGACAAAAAAGGACTATTTCAAGAAAACTTCGTGTAACGATTATTAATTCATTAGAAAACAAATAATACAAATTAAATTTTACAGGTTCGTTGTTGTCGAAGGAGCTCCTGTGAGGCAAGTCGTTCTTGCAGGCCCAGCTGATATTCAACTCGCCCGAGAAGGAACAGCCACTTGTTCATGTCAGCAGGCTAATGCATTTTTTCCAGCAAAAAAGGTGTTATTTACTTTTTTCCTAAATACATTTGTTAGTTTTGTTCGAATCACTTCTATGTATACAATTACCAGTTCAACAACTCAGCGTCGAGCTTAATCGCTCGTTCTTCATATAGGTTCATAGTGAATGAAAACCACCAGGCCAAATAATTTATTATTTTTATTCACTCATTTGATTGCTTGCGCCGTTGAAAATTTTAAATTTTCATCGTTTTGTATTAGTAATATCTATTATTGCAAATAACTATTAGTAATGATTACTATTACAGAAAATCATGCTTACATACCATTTTTTTGATCCTAATTACTATACGTAATATCTTTTATTTTGCAGATACGAAACGAATTTAACATCCGTTCTAACAATAAGAGCGAGAACTTACAGTTTTGATTCCTACGCTTTGATATCCTTGTCTTCCACTCCTTACATCGAGGCCGCCCTGCTCATTCTTCTGTCGGCGCAGAGCTCTCGGGGTCTCCAGTCTCCAGAGTGATCAGAGAGAAAGAGAATGAGAGAAAGAGAGAGAGAGTGAGAGATTTGGGAGTAAACAGAATGAGAGTGAGAGAAGGAACGAGAGAGAGAAGGAGAAAGAGAAACAGACAGTAGGGTAGATACATACAATGAGGGAGAGAGTCTGTTGTCTAGATTCGAGTGACAAAACCGCATGCCTGCTGAAGTGTCGCTGATACGGAAGTCAACTTCCGTCGATTCAAAATAAAATGGTAATTTTCAATGACAAATTCGGGCAACAGTTCCTAATTTATTACAAACAGAATAAGAATGAAATCGCCAAATTCGACAGATTTGTCGTAGTTGAAAAAGTTTTCGTGAAGCGAGTCGTTCTTGCCGGCCCTGCTGATATTCAACTCACCGAGACGTATAAGTGTATGCAAGATTCAGAAGGGACATCCATTCGTCGATGTTAGCGGACTTATCCGACGAAGAAGTTTCACTTCTTTTTTTTTAAATCAAAATTCTTTCGTTTTCTTCGTAAGATTTATCTCTGTAGTTGTAGCGATATATTATGTATGTATGTAGAATAGAATTAATTTTCCCGTCACCTCAAGATCGATCGTTCAATTCAATCGCTAATTTTACATATTGGTTCGTAATGTATGAAAACCACCATTCCATATAATTAATTAATTTTTATTAACCTAATCGATCTCCTGTTGCTGATAACTATTTGTAATATTTTTTTTGCAGATATCAAACGAAGTGGACATCCGTTTGAATACAGAGAACTTTTAGTTTTTGATTCCTCTCCTTCTCATTCTTTTTTTTAAATATGGTTAACTACAACTTATTAGAAAAAAAGAAGATTTCAATAACTACAAAGAACTTTTAGTTTGACCTCAACGTTTTCGTTCATAGAATGGATGTCCACCTCACTACGATATTACGAATAAATAACCAGGAAGGCGTCGTAATTTTGCAGCGCAAATCGTTTTATACAAATTAATATAACTAAATTGGCCTGGTGGTTTTCATGAGAGATGAACCTAAATGTACAAATGAGGGAGTTGCTTAAACGATAGGATCTTGAAAAACAAATTATTATCAAAGTGCGTACGCATATCAAAGAAAAGGCTTACATGAGGATGTTGAGCGCTGCTTTTAGTTTAAAAAATAAAAAAAATGCAATGTCCCTTCTTCATTTCCTCACCTTATAAATGCCGGCGATCTTGGCTTCCGAGTTTTTGTATGTAATTCTTTCATATTCTCTCGTGCTGTTTAAACTGAACAGTAGATCAACTAAATAAAAATTAACATAAAATACAAGATTCCTATATGACAGAACCCAACAAACCAAGAATTCATTCAAGAAACGCAAGAATCTGACTACCCGCCGCAGGCAGTAAATTACTCTATCCTGCATAAAACATGCTTTTAAATATGATTACGCATTGTTTTCTATAATAAAAATATGTCACTAATAGTTTTCTGCAACAGTAGTTATTACGAAAATAAAACATGGAAATCATGTAGAATTTTACAGCGCACAGAATCGAATCGCTTGATAAAAATTATTTAATTATTTGGCCAGGTGGTTTTCATCCGCAATGAACTTACATTTAAAACGAGCGATCGACCTGTATGTTCGGATCTTTCCGGGGCGTCGATTAAACGAAATTTAGAAAACGTTTATGGCATACAAATATTGACAGAATTTCATTTTTAAATATTTCGTCCTGTAGATCCTTTTTATTTCTTTCTATGTTTCTCTAGTTTCTCATACACTCAGAAGCTGATTTTTGCTTTTAATTTTTTGTCTTATTTATTTTTTGTCGTATTTTATATATCTTACAAGGGAACCATCTAATCGTAAGGTGGCGATTTTGATCGCACCTGTCCCGATTGATTACTACGGTCGAAAAAAGGATGCTGGCATTTTCAATTTTTCCTAAATAGCCTCTGGCGATTTTATATTGATTTTTAAAAATTATCATAAATTGAGGATGTCGGTTGCTAACCCAATGTTTGCCATTGTCAGTATCTTGCTTGAGGCAAAAGAAGTGGCTTGCGCAGTGTAGTAGGTTACGCGCTCGCCTGTAGTCTTGAGAGCCGCCGGTTCGAACCCCACATGGTGCAAATGTTTTGCTATACTTTTGGATATTCACACTTGATAATTTACATGTAAAAAATTTATTCTGATGCCGGGTGAGAGCTTGTGGACTTAGAATTTTTTAATCAAATTTGTCTTCTATATATTTCAATGTGTTCACTTCGCTCATGTTTGCGCATCCGCAATCGGTGGATCGACTGCCTGTCGAAAGATTTGGCGTCTCTGATACTTCGACTGAATTCTCCAGAGAAGATCATACGCTTGCGCAGTCCTTCTCACTCGTCCTCGAAGCTGCTCAAGAGAAAAGAGAACACCCTCAACATTAATTCACATAATAAAATGATGATTATTTACACATATTTTTATTACTCTGCCAATATTCATTAATTTCCAAACATTTTGTGAGTGCAAAATGGATAAAAGGTTAGCGGGCTGAAACTTCAGAAGAGTGTCTTTTAAATGTATAAAAAAAGAACTTTTTTGAAGTTCAACTAGTATTCAGCGAGGAGTTCTTGTTTGTTGGCCCGGAATCTTTAAGCCCCAAAAATATGTAGCACACTAGGAGAGCGATCAAATCGGTGCGAACGCTCTTCACTCCACTCTCAATGCGCTTCGAGACCTAGAGAGAGATGAATCAATGTGTGTTAGGAAACTCAATAGATATGTACATAAAATAACGCAAAAATTACTAAAACTCATATACGTATGTGAACAATCAGCAGATTTTAAAAAAGAAATGAAACATGGTGTCGCGAGGAGAATTACATATAAAAGGCTTTAAATTTTCAATCAAACAAAGTAAGAGCAATTGTTCATTTTTTTAAGAACACGAAAAGCACGGGGATCAAGTCTCAAAACTCTCGTGCCTAGAACGTCCACTTTGTTTGTTTGTCTGTCCCGAATGTCTGTCCCTTCTCGATCCTGTACTTCTGGCTGGGTTGAATATCAACAGGGAAACTCGCTTCACTAGAGCTCGTTTGATAATGACCCTCTGTAAAATGTGGGTTTTACCGTTTTACAGTTTACACTTTATTTGGTTACTTCCTAAAGAAGTAGAAACCATTAGCTGAACATTACCATTGAAATGGTCCTTTTTTTAATCTCAATCGAGTACCGTTCTGCAGTCGATTATCCTCTCAATATTTCCCTTCACCTTTTCCTCAACTAATAAATGCAAGCAATCTTGGCTCCCGGGCTCTGTACATATGTACATACATATTTGTACTTTCATTTTATTCATATTTTCATATGCAATTTACACTGAGCAGTAGATCAACTAAAAATGATTGTAACATATATAATTAATCTATGAAGTGAACCCAGGAAACCAAGTACATATATATAATAATGAACATTCAAGAAACACATGAAATTGACTACCCGCCAGAGGCAAAAAGTCACTAAACCTTATGAATTTTGCCTGGTGCTTTTCATTCACAACGGATCTTTGTGTAGACAAGCCAAGACAAAGGAAACGATTGACGACCGGTTAAGACTGGAAAATATGTTCTTATCTACTTAAGTAGCTACATACATATCTGTGATTGTACATGGCTACTAGAATTCATGTAAAATTCTTTAAAAAAATATTCCAGATTGCAAGAAATAGGTACGAAATAAACCGTTTTTTTTGTTGGAAATAACGGATTCAACCGCTGACATCAACAAATGGCTGTCCCTTCTCGATTGTGTAAGGATGGCTGAGTTGAATATCAGCATTGCTGGCAAGAACGACTCGCTTCACGAGAGCTCCTTCGAATACGAGGAATCTATCAAATTTTGGCAGCTTTATACTTGTTATGTTTATAATACATTAGGAACTGTTACATGAACCTGTTATTGATAGGGCAATTTCTTTTTGCCTCATGAATTTGGAACCGTTAATCGAACTTATCATTGAAATGGTCCTTTTTTGTTGGAATCGATGGACGTTGACTTCGACTTTGCCGACTGCGCATCGACGAAACTTCTGCCGCGTCCTCGCTCTCAACTCCACTCTCAATCGCATCGCGATTTGGAGAATTTATTAGATAAAAAAAATTATTTAAAAAATAAATCTCAATGTTTTCTCTCTTTGAACGGATGTCCACAGTAAATGATATTACGAATAGTTATATATTCGAACAAAATAAGAGATATATTGCTAGAATAAAACCTGGAAAACCTTGTAATTATAATGCGCAAACAAAACAGTCGGTTAAATAATG
Organism: Allodiplogaster sudhausi; assembly: GCA_945643635.1. Taxonomy (NCBI): domain Eukaryota; kingdom Metazoa; phylum Nematoda; class Chromadorea; order Rhabditida; family Diplogasteridae; genus Allodiplogaster; species Allodiplogaster sudhausi. The sequence continues at coordinate 5,306,788 of CALZFC010000016.1, read as the reverse complement.
TAACTTATTTGGCCTGTTGGTTTTCATGGACATTGAACCTACATATATGTGCAACGAGCTTTAAAGCAGGGCGATAGCCACGTACTGAGAATTCTTAAAAACTATACATATATTTATCATCGGCGATCATTATAGTACATGGAAAATTCGAACAAAATAAACAATTACAGATAACAAGAAAAAAGTACGAAATAAACCGCTGTCGTTTTGTTGGATTAATTATTTAATTGAAGATCATTGGAGTTGTTCTTTTTTGCTTCAAACGTCGGTCTTTGATTTTCGCTTTGCCGACAGCACATCGCCATATACACCAGCGGTGGTTTTGTCACTCGAATAGAGAGAGCAGACCAGGGTATCATTTATGTGTTTGGGTGTGTTGGATTTGTATTTCTTACAGATTAAAAAAATATTTTTTCATCAATCACAAAATTACATGCCACAAATGATTGTTTATTAAGAACCTACATAATCTTGTGCGTCTTGAGCTCCTGTATCTCGATTGACATTACCTGAGCTGGCTTACCCGATTCGTAGAGCATTGTGAAAGGCTTGGCTTGTATAAGAGAAGCACCGAAGAGGACGGAGGGATTCCTCTGGAAGGGAATATAATTTACCACGTTCTCCCTCTCTCTCTCTATCTTCCTTTCTCTCTCTCCCTTTCTGATGGTCTAGCTTAGCTTTTTCTCCTCTCTATACTTTATGTATTTTATATTCTGATTTACGAAAAACAAATGAGTGATGGCTTCTAATTCAATAAAGTTAGCTCAAGAAAGAATGACTCCTTGATCCTGTCCATGAGGAGGAGAAAATAAAAAGGATTTTTGCTATTTGAAATATTTTATACGTCCTAAAAAACATTCAAATAGAGAATTGAATGCTGCGATCATTCTTTTTTGTGTGATTATGTTTTCAGGAAAACGGACGATATAAAAGGCCTAGTCATACATGACATCTGAATCCATTTTGTTTGTGGTGATCTTGACAGGTTTCTGTTCGGTAAATAAAATGTGAAATTTTAATTTAATGCCTTTTTAATTGTAATTAATTTATTCGTTTGAGAATGCTTGTTCGGAATAATTTATGTGAATACATTGTCAAGGAGAAGGAGTTCACATCGCCCAAGCTAGTTGACTCGTTGATAAATAGATTCAGTTGCGCACGGAAACACCAGGTCAAATCATTTATATAAATATTCATAAACCTATCGTTTTATTATGGTTAGATTTGCAGTCCTTTCTGATTTCGACGACTGCGAAGTAGTGCGCCTATGAAACGGCAAAAATAAAGAGTGTTCATGTTCTCATGTAAAAGAAAGTTTTTTCACATAAAAAATTGTTTAAAAAAACCAAAACACAAATCTATAGAACGTTTCGGTGGTTGATTGAGTGAATTCAACTGACTCTATAATCCTTCTCTTTCTCGTTCAACATTCTCTACAAAAGCTATGGAGATTGAGCACTTCGTCCAGCAGCTGCTCACTCTGTGAGCACTTCGTCCAGCAGCTGCTCACTCTGCTAGGCGCGCAGGCACAAGAAACAGTGACAAACTGCCTGTGGCGGGCGCTTTCACCATGTTATTTTTGAGTTATCGCCGCTTTCTTCATTGAATCTCTTACATAGATCCATTGTGAGTGAAAACCACCAGGCAAAAGTATTTATTTATTTCATTTGCTTTAAATTTATTTCTTTTTCAGGTTATATATTAATAATATCTATTATTGCAGAGATAATTATTTCTTATATCTTTTATATTGCAGAATGTTTATTTTTTAATATATTTATCGTACATGAAGTCTTTCTTCCTCTCTCACTCTTATTCTCTCTTCTCTGACCTCCCTCTCCTTCTCCCACTATCTATCACCACTTCCCGATCGACGAAGTCAGAAAAGGCAGCTGCATCGGCTTCTTTGTCCAGCGCTACGAATGAGAGAGACAGATACATACAGTAGAATAGACAGAATGAGAGAGAGACAGTCTGTTGTCTAGATTCGGGTGACAAAACCGCATGGCTGCTGAAGTGTCGCGGATGCCGAAGTCAACAGCCGTCGACTCAAAGTAAAAAGTACATTTTCAATGACAAATTCGGGCAACAGTTCCAAATATATTATAAACAGAATAAGAATGAAATCGCCAAATTTGACAGATTCGTCGTAGTCGAAGGAGCTCTCGTGAAGCGAGTCGTTCTTGCCGGCCCTGCTCTTATTCAACTCTCCCAGACGTACATACATAGTTGTAGCGATATACATATGTAGAATAGAATTAGTTTCCCCTCTACGTCACTGAAGATCGTTCAATTCAATCGCAAGTTTTACATATTGGTTCGTAATGTATGAAAACCACCATTCCAAATAATTTATAAATTTTTATTAACCTAATCGATCTTCTGTTGCTGATAACTGTTTCTAACATTTTTTTTTGCAGATATCAAACGATGTGGACATCCGTTTGAATACACTTTCAGAAAATATGGTTAACTCTAACTTTATTAGATAAAAGAAGATTACAAAAAATAGCATTAAATGTTTCCGCTCTTAGACCGGATGTCCACCTCCTTTTGATCTGCAATAAAAGATATAATTAATATAAAACCCTTTAAAATGTTGTAAATACGAATGCTATCGATTAATAAAAATTAATATAACTAAATTGGCCTGGTGGTTTTCATGAGCAATGAACCTAAATGTGTCGGTTTCGATCTCGTTAAAAAAATGTTCTTATCAAAGAGTGTATGCTTATCAACGATAAGGCTAATATGAAGTTACTTTTAGTTATAAAATAAAAATGCAATGTTTTTTTTTAGTTTAAACATTTCGCCTGGTGGTTTTCATCTGCAATGAACCAACATATAAAACTGTACGTTCGACTTGGATTTTCCGTGATTAAACAGAATTTATAAAACATCCTATTGCATACATACATTGACACAATTGTATTTATAAATATTTCCACCTGTAAATCCTTTTTACAGGCAGACGGGAGATATAAAAGACTTAGCCATACGCGATATCTGTAAATGTTAAAAGTCGTCCAAATTGCATTTTACATATATTTAACTGAAATATTTGCACGTTCATTTGTCTGAAAATTTGTGTTTAAAATAATTTCTATGAATAACATAACGATATCTGGTCTCGGGCCCCCAACGTATTGCTGCGGTTTAATAGCTTGTTTAAAGGAGGTATCCGGGGAATAATTAACCTAAGTTTTTTTCTATATGAACATATTCATCTTGGCGTAAAACATGTCTCCAGAAAGTTTGAGCGATTTTCTTCCATGACATTCTGAGAAAGAGTAACGTGAAAACTGGCGGGTAGAGAATTAGCTACGATAGGTCGGAGCCACCCTCCTATTTCACATGCTCTCTCGACCGAGCGACAGGCAACTTTATGAGCGCGCGCATTCAAACGCCTTCTCTAGCGCTACTGTAGAATTATACGCCGGATACTTCCTTTAAAGATACATTCATTGGTCGTCGATGCATCTCAAATCTGGTACCGTCACTAAACCGACTCCGCGTCCAAATCCGAATCCGTCGTTTTATTTTTTGAACCGCACCTGGTCTGCATCGTATAAATGGTGTTCACGGAATTGTTCTTTTATAACACCAAAGAATTTTCGAGAAGTAAATTTGATAAAAATGATTGTGTAGAAGATGATCTGCACTTTGGTCTGTCTTCCTCTTGACGGCCCTTTCTCTTTCTAACTCTCTCTTTTTTGTCTCGCTCTCTCATTCTCCTTCCCTCTCACTCTCGTATTCTCTCTCTCTCACTCTCTCATTTTTTTCTCTCTCTCATTCTCTCATTCCCTTTCTCTTCCTCTCTCTCTCACTCTCTCACTATATCACACTCTCTCATTCCCTTTCTCTCTCTCTTACACCCTCTCATTCGCTTTCTTCCATCTCTCTCTCTCATTCGCTTTGTTTTTTTCCCTCTCTCTCATTCTTTCACTCTCTCATTCCTTTTCTCAATTTCATTCCCCCATTCTCTGACACGTATACGCTCGAGAATGAACAGCCATTTGTTGATGATGCGATCTTATCCGTCCCTTTGTACAAAATTAACGCTTTATTACTACTTACTTATTTCTTGCTGTATAACATTGTTTGTTTTGTTCGAAATAATTCAGGTGAAAGTACTCACAATCAGAAGCCAACTTCATCTCTATCTTTTGATGGCTCGTTTAAACATTGAGCCGTAGTGCATGGAAACCACCAGGCCAAATAATTAACTATTTTGTTTTTGGGATTTAAAATTATTTGCAGATAACATTCGAAGTGGATATCCGAGCAAGTAAAATTTATAAGAAGAATTTTATTAAGCAATTCCGAGAACTTTGAGGTTTGATTGCTTACTAAGATTATTTTTTATTAATTTTACTCCTACTAACACCCTCTTTCTTTCTTTTTCTAATATAAATACTGCTGATTGTTCGCATAAGTTAACTTTTTGGCTACACACAGAAAAAAATGTGACGCACAATTAATGTTCCATCCAAAATTGTGACCAAAAATGTGACACGCAAGCGGCCGCCGAAGAGAATTGTGACAACGGATGTCACATTTTGGTGGCAAGGAGGGACGAGGCGATGCGAGAACAGAAAATGTGACATTGTACCACTTTCGACCATGTTTAAAAAAATATTCGGAATCATCATTTGAACGGAACGTTTAATTTTCGGAAGAAAATCTCGGGTTAACAAACACTTAAAACTTATCCTTTTTTTATTTCATGTTTGTAATATTGAATCGCTTTTTGATATGACATTTATAACGTGTAAGCGTAGCGATTCTGCTCTTTTGTTTCAGTTAGAAAGCGAGAGTCCCGGGCCGCGTAGTTAGCCAAGCTGCTCTTTGTGCTCTCGATCAACAACTGGAGACTCAACTTCTAATAGTAAGTAATTGAAAAGTTTAACTCATTCATCCCGCTATTGATATGAAAAAGCTGATTTGTTAATGGTTATTCTTGCAAGTTTCTATTGCAGTTTTTATTCCCTTATTGTTAGCACTTTTGTCTTCTTTTCTCACGAATGAGTGATAAAATTAACATTATTAAATATGCTGAATATGCAACGTTGTTCTTTTATTATCAGGCTAGCCCTTCTTGTCTGCGATTGCTGGAACTAGACAGCGTGTCGGCGCGCGCAGCAAGATCAAATTCTTTCGACATCCGAGCGTGGTTTGCTTTTAATTCTTTTCTTCATAAGTTGATACATCTGTTAATTGATGCTGCCATTCTTCCCAACGAATTTAAATATTTAATGTGTTTTCTCTTTATTGGTACATTAACTATCGTTTATATTTCATGTTGAAATTCGTATACTTATTTCAGCAATTTTATATTTTCAGTATTTCTCTTGCCCAATCCACCCAACAACCGCGCACCGCGCAGCTTCAACGCTTAAGCTGCTGCATTTTTGTCCAGGTACGATAACTTTTCAGACTCGTCTAACAACTTTGACTTTTAAATAAGTTTCGTTCGTTTATTGTTCTTTAAGAGTACAAAAAACTCATTTTCCCACACATTGAAAAGTTTGTTCCGAACATTTTTTTTCCTTGTTCATTTGTTATTACCTATTCCACGTTTATTATTTTTCTTAACTTTGAAAGCAGGATAATACAATTCAAAAGATTTTAAATATAAATAATGCGTTGTTTAGAAAATCGGTACGCACTCTTCCCCTGACTTCCTACCGGAGCTGGAAGACATCGCATCTCCGCGCAGACCGCGCTTCTGCCATCTGAAGCTGCCGCAGACTTGCGAAGGTTCGTTATGTTTATATACATTGTCTAGTCTTCAATTCTAGGGTAACGTGGTTAGAAATTTGTAGTTGTTATTATCAGGGAATAGAAGCCACTGTCGATGATCCTAAATATTAGCAAGGTTTGTTAGCTGTTTCTGCCCATCTGTCCCTCAGGATGATGCCCAAAATTAGGAATTATTCTGTGAAATCGACAATACCTTTTTATACCCTATCGGTTATGTAGTTAATTCAATTTCTGGGCAAGTTTCTTTTGTTTTCCAGAAAAAAAACCGTAATCAAACCAGCTCTGTATAACTTATTTAAAATAAGCGAAACTGTTCTTTTCTTGTTTCTTTCTTTTCTTTTCTAAGAAGTACCGTAACCCAACTCGATGTGTATATTTTAAAAAAAGAAAATAAATTTTGGTACGACGAATAATTAATGCTTCTTTTTTGCTCAACATTTTATACAGGATTACCATTGTATATTCTGAACTGAAATATTTCCAAATGTAAGTTTTTTCCAGGTCTCCAACAACACGCCGTCAACCACACTGATCGGAAGCCGTTCCGGTGCGACATTTGCAGCAAGGTGGGATATGATTTAACTTATTTTTTTTAAATATTTAACATACCGTACTCTCGTCCTTAAACTTATCGAGTATTGGAATACTGTTGGTGCAAGTGAAAAGTTACTTGAAACCTTGAGATGCTTTTGTAAGTGCTTTATGTGACTTACAATTACAATTATCGAAGCTGTAGTTGCTATTGATTAGCGAAGTTACGCTAAGTTTAGAGAATGTAAGCTTATATCTTTTGACTTTTAAATTATATTCAAAGGTATTTATTTTCTCCCATTTCTGGGAAACTGTTCTTGATTTTCAGGAGAGTTGCCCAGAACCGTAACCTTACGAAATTTGAGCGAATTAATTCGCGAATCCGTACCAATGATTTATTTTAAATGGAAAGTGATAAATTTCTGGACAAGTTTAATTTCTTAAAGGTACCGTATCCCAATCTGTTCTGTATGTGTCTGTGCAAGTAAATTCCTTGAAGTAATTGAGAATAAGCGATTGCGTTCCTATTCAAAAGAGTAAGTTTTTTGAGTGGATTTTTCTGGGCACCTTTATGTTTACTATAAACTACCGTAACCCAACCAGTAGTTACAACTGATTGAAAATAAGCGAATCGCTCCATTGTAAGAGTGTTATTTGAAAGTTTTTACAAAGTATTTTTTTCTGGGCAACTCTTTTGTTTACTATGAACTACTGTAACACAACCCACTGGTTACAACGAATTGAGAATTAACGAATTGCACAAATGCAAACGTGTGATTTGTATTTTTCTGTTACAAAGTTGGTTTTTAATTACGTTACAATATCCAATATTTGTTAAGCATGTTATATGCTTAAGAATATTCATACAGAAAAAAAATTCATTATTAAGAGAAAACAATATAGTTATGGAAGAAAGTTTTAGACGAAAAAAGGAATACAAGGCTGCAAGAACTATAGAAAGAAAGAGCACATAGAAAGATAACATTGAATGTTAATATCTAATGAAAAAGGAAAACAACAAATTACAGTTTAGAATCTTAACGATGCGTTGTCCAGCGGATGTCTGCGAGGAGGAGCTTCCTACATTGGCCCACTTAAAACGGCATTGTCAACAGTCACACCTTGGAGAAAATCAATATCACTGCCGCTTTTGCTCATCTGAGTTCGGACGATTTCAAGCATGGCGGGTTCACTTGAGCCAACAACGTGAGTAGTAATTTAAACAAGTAATAACAGTACCTCACTATTGAACATCGCAAGTCTTCTCTTCAGATCCTGCTCTGATGAGGGGTCTTTATTCCGACAGCAGCGATAGCGATGGTGCAATGGATGTGGATGTTGCTGACAATGGCAACATGGATGCCTCGTCTCTTCAAGAGGATGTTGAGGAGTTGGACGGCGACATATCTGCAACTGAGCTGGAGGAGGAGGACGATGAGAATGACGACTCGGAAGCGCTCGAAGCTGATGATTCGACCAACTTCTGCGAAACGATTAGAGCCGAGATCCTCACCTCCACAAGCCGAATTGGAATAACAGAGTCGGAAACGGATAAAATGGTGGATCTGATTCGCCGTATCGCTAAGAACGTTCGAGCCATGAACGACTCCCATTTCGATCAGTTTATGGCGACACTGAACACCGTTGCTACATCATACAGAAGGAAGGCTGCGCTTCGACAAGAACAGGACTACATTGAACCTTTGCCTCGACAAATGGGGACGATGACTGTCCCCGTACGCGACTTGGATGGGAAGCAGAGTCGTGTCGATCGACCGTGCAAGTTCTACATTGTCCCACTGAAGGATTCGATAGAAGCGGCCTTTCGGAACGTGGAATTTCAACAGGTTTATCGCTATTTTGTGTTACATTGAAGTATATAGAATCTGTATGCTTTTCAGGTGTTAGAAATGGAGCCATTCGGAAGGGGGAATTTCCTGTCTCCACTGGACGGGCAACGGTTTCGTGACGCTACCTCCAGAACGAAGAAACCACTACTTCCGATTGTGGTATACCTCGATGACGTTTGCCCTGGAAGTGGTCTACGAAAGGCGTCGTCTATCCACTCTCAAACCATGATGTTCTTCACTTTTTCCGGACTGAGACGGCATGCTTCGTGTCTACATAAATGGAAGTAAGTGTCAAAATGCTAAAATAAAAAAAGCAGTTCTTCAAGTAAATGCTTTAGGTTTCTCTACGCGACATCGTACGGGTCTGATCACAAGGCTTATGGCTACAAGCCTCTTCTAGAAAGCTTCAAGGTGCCGTAATATATTTGAAGTAAAATTTTTAAAAAAGCGTAAAAGTTGTAAATAAAGATCAACAATTAGTTTAACTTCTTAGGTAGAGTTGAACGTACTCTACGAAAACGGAATCATGGTGTCGTGGAGAGGGCGAAGCGTTGTCGTCTACCCTTGGCTGCACTCGGTTCTTGGTGATAACCTGGCACTAAACCAAGTCCGCCAGATGCAGACGTGCTTTTCCGGAGGTTTCCCTTGCCGTCACTGCTTGACCAACTACCGCGACTTTGGAGCCGTTCACCTAGAGAAGGACTGCCAATTACGGACTTTGGCGTGGTCGGTTCCTTTGTCGTTGATCGGAGATAGGATGAATTTAAGCGATAACTTAAGGTATCAAGCGAACGGCCCTCCTGCTTTTGGCGTGATGGGGGATTCGCCACTCAACGGCATTACGGGATACCACGTGTCGGAGGATGCCTACTGTGATATCGCCCACGACTTGTACGAGGGCGAGAGCTGCCGTCTTCTAGGAGTGGTCATTCGGGCCATCATTCGGAATGGACTTCCGCTCAAGGATATCAACGATAAGTTATGTGCCTTTGCTACTGGGCGAGTCGACAGCAGCTGCACAATCAACCCAATCCCGGCCGATGTTTCGCAAGGTGACCCTGTGTCCGGGCAAAAGGCAGCCGACACAGCATTTCTCATTCGGCTCGTCCCATTTCTCTTCCCGTTGGACGTAATGGTTGCGGAACCTGAGATCCGGCTTCTGTTCCAGCGCTTTTCCGAGTTGAGTCGCCTTCTCTGCTCATTCGAGTTGACATCTGGCGACATTGATTTGGTACGTTCTACGGCCGAGGAATACGTGTCTCTTGCTTGGCGAGTTGTCCCTCTGGACATTCCGCCCTCTCGCGCAGCTGCAGCCCATTCGTCCAGGCCCATCTACAAGACGCACGCGTTGCTGCACTATGCAGCTGCGATTCGTTCTCTAGGGCCAGTTGGACAACTGAGTACTCTGCAATTCGAGCAACTGAATGCGTACGTCAAGCGACGGTCCTACATTACAAGGAACTTCACGTGTCTGCCGTGCACGTTCGCAACTCACATCCAGCGCACTCTTTGGGCACTACGTCTTCAGAAGGAGGTGGAATTCGTTCCCGGAAAAGGAATCGAGCAACATCAAGTGTCAGCGCTCGCACGGGCAGTTCTGAAGGAACGACGGGTGAAGTGCACTCTCCTACTCCAGCATCACGGGACACTCTACAAGTCGGGAGACATCGTTTTGCTGAACAAGAGTAGCAGCTTTGTTCCTGCCCAGATCGATTGCTTCGCATTCACGGAACAAACATGGAAGATCGTTGCAAAGATCGGACATCCCGCTCGATTTGATGACAGCAGACAATGTTGCTTCTTCACCGCATCTGGAGCGATCACAACTGTCTTTTTCAAGGAACTTTTTGATCCACTGCCTCTTGACGGCTACCCCGAGGGAAATGAGACCGCTTTCATGCCAAGACACGCCCTCTGCCACTGCTAGAATATTTTCGTTATTTTCTCTTAGCAATAAACAAATACTTTGATCTGAAGATCAATATTTCAATTTATCCCGTTATTTACGACGGCTCACGAATATGTGATCATTTGCATGATTTATTTCCTAGTTAGTGTGATCTTTAGCGTTAGACCCAATGCGTCTAACCATTCTGTTGGAAGCGGGTGCTCCTGAGCCCGAGTGTTTGGGCGAAGAGGACTGCTACTTCGAGACCATTGCACAAGTCAAGCAATATGTGAGTACACGGACTGGCTCCCCTCTGACAAATGTCAGGCTGCAGCTCAACACTCCTCAGCGTATGATAGACGTTCACCCCTCTCAAGTTGTTGCGGCGCCACACGCACATTACATAGCAACAGGAAGCTTACTCGAGGTTTACCGATTGCCTATCTCTCTAAATGAGTATATTTTTACGTGGATCACTTCTCAGAGTCCGGCAACTTCGACTACGATGAACAGCCAGGAGCTATCCCTCTCGATTTCTTCCACATTCCTGGCAAAAAATGAGTCCCTTTCGCCAACCAATCCGACTGCGCTCTCGTGGGAGAAAAACGCAGTTTTTCCTGATGATACTCGAGCGGAGCAAGGTTATACTAAAATGAATGCTCATATCTTAGATTCATGAATTTTCAGTTGATGTTGAAGATGCTAACCCTTGTGAGAGAGAAGTCGACAAAGATCGCGATCTTGAAGAGCTTGGAGGTAAATCATACTCAGATTGTAAGCGCAGCTAGTAATTCATTTAATTTACTTAGCGATTTCTCATCCCTCGACACCTCAAGTTCGCTCGGAGTCACCGTTGGTCAGAACTCCCTCGGCAGTTCCAGATCGGACGATGTACACAGGCAGGCCTTTAAATTTCTGTTTAGTAAACTGCACTTTTGTCTGTTGTATCCTTTAGTATGCAAGCAAAACTCGGCGCAAGCAGATTTCTAATTAATTTTCCTTTTAAACAAGTAAACGTATGCGTTTAAGACCCCTTCTACCATCGTCTGAACCAGCGCCTTTTGAAATGCAGCTTTGAGAAGTTATTGGTTGGCAAGCAAGGAGCTCCATTCCTCAAGAGGCTACAAGATGACCCGTCGTATGACATTTCGGACGACAGGGTTGGCCGCTGCCTGCTTACGAGAAGGATCGCCGACTTTCTGCTGACATACGCTGACACGCTAGTTTTCAACTCTTGAACAACTGATATTTTACCGCACTTTTTTAGCAGAGAAAAACCATCCCCGAAAGAGACGCGGAGCTTCGTTACGCATCTATTCGCAGGATACCCCAACTGTTCTATAGTTAGCAACCTTTTTTTCTACACAACAGTTTTTAACTGAATGAAGATCATTATGAAATTTGAAAGACTCGATAACGCATTGCTAGTTACCTGAATTTTCTCTGATGTAACTACAGAAAGCATTTCAGGATGCCTTCATCGACAGCCACAAGGGACTTGTCGAATGCCGCGTTAGGCGGGTCAGATCTCTTCTTGGAAAAAGAAGCTTGCTATCACAGCCCATCAGAGAGTACAAGAAGAAAGCAGGCAGCCGAGAGTGGCTTGCTTCTTCGGATAACGAGGAGGAGAGAGAAACTGACGATCATTTAAATGTCAGTTAAAGCTCTACAAGATACTGTTATATTTTGAAAATTAAAGGCATTACAAAACCTTTTGTTTAAGCGAATTAACAACTTGATACACGGCTCTGTCGAGCACCTCGAACTCCTTAAGCAGAAGAGGTTTTTGTCTCTCGAGTCTTTAAAGTTATACAGATATTTCATTTTGTCATATATAAGAGAGTCTTTAGATTAAAATGTAAAATTCTACTACTAGTAGCAGCTCTCTCACAAATGGCGATATATAATTTTTTTTAGAAACTGTCGTATACGCTTTTGCCAGAACAATCCTCCGCGAGCAACAATGACACGTTACTCCTTCTACGCGCAGTCCCGTTACGTATGTGATTTTTTATTTGTCGGATTTTGTTTTACATTTAAATAATTTGTCTATACTTACATGAGTTATTTCTTGCTCTATGGCTTGAGTTTAGAACAAAATTTTTGGAATTCACATTAGACAAATATACTTTTGAATTTGCTTGCAGATTGTCGATGACTTCATCGCGTCAAAGTGCGCTTCCGCGGGAGACTTTCCACGGAGATTGCAAGAGAAGATTGCGCCGGCAATGTCTCAGCGTGCCCTGCGCGTAATATCCGAAGCGAAGAGAAGATCTCTTGTTGAAGCGAACGCCTTCCCGCCTGGAACAAATGGTTCGGTATTCTCAACCTTATAAAGTTTTGAGTTATCGAAAAAAATGCATCCATGTGTACTAAGTATTTATCTTTGTAACCCAGGTTCAATTGTATTTCCAAACTATTCATCGAACTGTTAAAAAGAGAATAATTGTATGCCTCAGATTTCGCTACATTCGAGTTCTTACTCAACATGCTGGCACTGTTCGAGCATACAGACAAAAAGAAGAAGCCATCTCGTGTCAAGTTCGTCTACAATCGCTTCCTGGTCCGTTATTTATTACAATTCAAATTCCCAATCAATATCTACCTATTGCTTATAAGTTAAGTGACATTAGTTTCCTGTTGCCTTTTTCTTATCTTGTGAGTGAAAAGGAGCGAGAAAGAGAGACGATACAGCGAGAGGAGTGTAAACTATGCTGCTTAGGCACATCATTCTGCGTCGTCGGCTCTTGATCAACTCAAGAATGAGGGCATCCGGCAGCCGGTGATAGTCGCATACGGTGATGTCTCTGCCAAGTTCATCATCGCTCTTGAGGGAGTCGATGTAACCGTCAGTCATGTTTTGTTAAAAAAAAAAGTTGAAATGTAATTTTAACAAATTAAAAAAATTTAATTTTAACAAATTAAAAAAAATTCTTATACTCATAGCTTTTTTATTTATTTTTTACCTGCTTTATAATACGCATGCTGCAGGTTTCTGGAGACCTTGCCCATGCGCTTCTCTCCTACCTCGCTTGCTTCTGGTTGTTCGACCTCGAGTACCCACACGAAGTGAAACAAGAGCTGTCCCTTCTTGCGAATCTGCTCGGCATTCCGGAGCCCATGTCAAGAGATGCAGGGCTCATCTACCGCAAGTTGGAGGCCATTATGGCCGAATAGAGGCCAGTCTGATCTCATTAGATCACATTTTTTTGTTGACTCTTACATCTGAAAATTTTCTTTTACTTGAGTTTATTTCACTTGAGAACATTCTTTCATCTTAGTAAAAGATTGTTTCATTTTTTAACTTGCTTTCATGCTATACGTTTCTTTCATTTTAGAACTATCGAATTTTTATTTCCAAGATTCATTCAGAAAGTAACTGGTAACATAGACATATCCTTCTAAGAAAAACAGTCTTTACAGAATGTATTAATTCTTGTCGTTTTATGACCAGTAACTCAATTTTATCATGATTAAGTAGCCCAAATTCATTTAACTCGGCGCGGTTATCTTGTAAGTGTGTTAGTTGTTACTGTTTCCTTGTGAATGTGTTGAGTTGTTACTGTAATCTTTTGAAGGTCTCACTAACTTAATGAATAATTCTTCTTGTTATTAAATGCCAGTGGCATGCATAATAGTAAATGAATCACTAATTCGAAGAATGGATGAAGGGGGAGGGAGAGCAAAAGGGGCGGAGCTAACGGTGGGAGCATGTCACAATTTATGTGCTGCCGCCTAATTGTGACATGCAATGTCACATTTTTGCTGGGATACGCTGCCCTCCACCGCTCGAAAATTGTGACATGGCGCGTCACATTTCTGTTTCACTGGAGGTCACAATTTTTTGGAACATAAATTGTGACATGGGGTGGAACACATATGTACCGAAGTAAAATCGGTACATTATTGTGACATCAAATTGTGACATCCCGTGTCACATCGTTTTCTGTGTGTAATGTATTCTTTTATTTATTTCAGCTATTAAATTTCGTTGTATTATATTAAAGTTCCAAGGATTCTATTACATTCCTTGTATTCAATTAAATATTTAATTTCTCTCCTCGTCTCTCGTCTCTTTTTGATTCCTTCTGTCTCTATTCTATCTTTCTATCGCGAGCAGAGGTGTCAACGGCCCGGCCCAGCCCGGCCCGGCCCGGCCCGGCCCTGCCCGCGGGCCGGGCCGGCCCAACTTCCCAGGGCCCCGGGCCGGGCCGGGCCGGGCCCTAAAAAGTTGGGCCGGCCCGCAGGGCCCGTTTGGGCCCGATAAGCACACGATGTCGTCCAGTCAAGACGACTGGTGGCACTTTTAGGTCATTTGTTCATTTTTCTCCTAAAACGTTTTCTAGTATACATTAAAATGAATATATGTACATAGCATGAACATGAAAAATTTTGAATTTCAAAATATTCTTTAGCTCGTCGGACTTTTCCTACAGAATTTTTGAAAATCGGGCTCAAACGGGCCCACGGGCCGGGCCGGGCCGGGCCGGGCCCAAAATTCAAGGGCCCGGAAATCGCTCGGGCCGGGCCGGCCCAGACCTTGGGCCCGACGGGCCGGGCCGGCCCAAAAATGTTGGGCCCGTTGACACCTCTGATCGCGAGAGAAGAAGTTGAAGGGCCTGTGAAAGTGGGAATTGCGACTTATAGAGGATTATCCCTCTCACTTCTCAATGTAAGCCTTTTCTTCTTCCACGATTTTTGTATATACATCTTATGATAGATAATTGACTCGCTTCAAATTGCATAAAAGTGTACTTGTTCATTCGTAGTTGAACATGGTGTCCAATATGCTTTTGCGAAATGCAGGAAAGAGTGCTTCTTCTCTAATATCGAGATTTAAGCTGCATGAACATGCTCAACATTCACATTGATATTCTCTTCCAGAATCACAGATTTCGGCAGAGTGTAAAGAATGTGTCTTTTGTGTAAGGAAAGTGTCCTTCTTTTATGGCAAAGATAAAATAGCTTCCTTCATAATGAATAGCTCACTGCCACGGTGGTTTTCTGCCTAACCTTGCTTATATAGGAAAGTGATTTCTTGTGCCCAGACGATTGACGATTCTTGGAGTTATTAATTAGCTTAGTTAATATATAAAAGGTTATAAAATTTACTTTACGAGAGATTAATAATTTCCATGCCGACTTTTTTTCTTTAAATAAAAGTAACAGAAATTCGCGCCCTCAAATGTTTTCTTTAAAGAAAAGTAACGGAAAAAACGCCCTCAAATCAAACTTTTTTCTTAAAACAAAAGAAATTCGCCTTCAAATTTTGTGGATATGTATATGTTTTACGCCTTAACCATATAGGGAAAAGCAAGGTTAATTATTCCCCGGCATCCTTTAACCTTGAAGTGCTCGCCTTGCATATGTCCGCCCTCCCCTTCCTCCTTCAACTCCTCGTCCTTCTCTGCTCGTTCTCGGCCCTCTCCCATGGCTATCTTTGCAGATGTCTGCCCTCGCCTTCCTCCTTCAAGTCCTCGTCCTTCTCTGCTCGTTCTCGGCCCTCTCCCATGGCTCTCTTTGCAGATGTCCGCCCTCGCCTTCCTCCTTCAAGTCCTCGCCCTTCTCTGGTCGTTCTCGGCCCTCTCCCATGGCTTGAACTCTCCTTGCAGATGTCCGCCCTCGACTTCCTCCATCAAGTCATCGTCCTTCGCTGCTCATTCTCGACCGTCTCCCATGGCTGTCCTCGCATTCCTCCTTCAAGTCCTCGTCCTTATCTGCTCGTTCTCGGCCCTCTCCCATGACTAGAACTCTCCTTGCAGATGTCCGCCCTCGCCTTCCTCCTTCAAGTCCTCGTCCTTCGCTGCTTATTCTCGGCCGTCTCCCATGGCTGTCCTCGCCTTCCTCCTTCTAGTCCTCGTCCTTCGCTGCTTATTCTCGGCCCTCTCCCATGGCTGTCCTTGCCTTCCTCCTTCAAGTCCTCGTCCTTCTCTGCTCTTTCTCTGCCCTCTCCCATGGCTCTCTTGCATATGTCTGTCGTCGCCTTCCTCCTTCAAGTCCTCGTCCTTCTCTGCTCTTTCTCTGCCCTCTCCCATGGCTCTCTTGCATATGTCTGTCGTCGCCTTCCTCCTTCAAGTCCTCGTCCTTCTCTGCTCGTTCTCGGCCCTCTTCCATGGCTGTCCTCGCCTTCCTCCTTCAAGTCCTCGTCCTTCGCTGCTCGTTCTCGGCCCTCTCCCATGGCTGTCCTCGCCTTCCTCCTTCAAGTCCTCGTCCTTCTCTGCTCGTTCTCGGCCCTCTCCCATGGCTCTCTTTGCAGATGTCTGTCCTCGCCTTCCTCCTTCAAGTCCTCGTCCTTCTCTGCTCGTTCTCGGCCCTCTCCCATGGCTTGAAAACTGCATGCCACCCCGGAATCTGCTCCAAAGAAGACATCGACAAGGGCTGCGAAATCCTTGCCGCGAGCTGCTGCTGCAATCCATCTGCTAGATTGGCCTTGTCCCGAGGACCTCGCTTGCCTTAAGGCCATCTTATCTTCCGGATATACATTGAAAAAAGATGTGTGCATCATCTTGCAGCGCAATTCAAACACACAGCATTAGTATGTTAAATTACTTACATATGTAAATCTTTTACCGTGATGGAGAGCATTCTTGATTGACTGGTCGAACATGTTGAAGACGGTGTTGCTCTGCTGGTGAATGATAGATTCGCCATCCGGAGAAATCAATAACCTCAGTTTATTAATAAGTTTATCTAATTTATAGAAAATTTTTGTAAAATATGTCACGCATGAGGGATGTTGACAAATTTATTGGTTTAAAAAGATTTTGACCAAGAACTCTGTGGTGCAAAGACTGTCTTTAAGCATCGCTTGAGCACAAGCATGTCATTTTATCATTTCATGTTCATTCACTGACTAAATGCACAGGCTTTCCCGGTTGAGTCTCTGCAAAGGGCAACGTTTCCGAGTCTCATTGCTAATGGACTTCGGACTCCCAGATAAAAGAATCCACTGCTTAAAGCTAAGTGATTTTTTTTTACAAAGGCCAAGTGTTCGAATGCGCAAGAGAACAGAAAGAGGAAGCATTTGTATATCTCCTCGGCTACTAATGGAAGGCCTGGACAAAGTGTGTTCACTATTCACTGTCTTCCAGTCGACAGAAGCTTGCATAGATATACCCGATAGGCTGTGAACATGCGCTGGCAAATCGCTTCCTTCCTGCTTCAATTGCATCTCATCACTGCAGAGGTGTACACTTTTGATTGTTTTGGAGGCTGCTGGTTACTGACGTTTCATCAGCGCATGGAAACTATGAAATTACTGCCTTTAAAATTGACTCTTTTCCAGTTTAAGGATCCTTGGAGAAGAAACGGCGCAGAAAAATACATTGAAAAATGACCAACAGAAATAAGGAAATGACCACAACATTATCAGATCAGTGTGTACAGTGATGTTCATTTGCATTTCATTAGAGAACTCGTGTATTGATGCTAAAAACCGCTATCAGCGTTGTGATTATGAAGTCTTCCAATTAAAAAAAAACATAATCAGACTTTGCAGGTTGGCGAAGTTAAGTTCTTTCGCGACCCACCAAGCAACACGCACGTCAGCGATGAGCAACTGATTCTGCTACGGAAATGCGCCTGCGCTTGCATCCGGGTCAGCGGTGGAAAGTTCAAGCATTTCATTGGTTTCTAGTTCTTTTAACAACAAAGTAATTCAAATTATTTTGATTAAAGGAAGTATCTGGCGAATAATTATACAGTAACGCTAGAGAACCATTTTGAACGCGCGCGCTCATAAAGTCGCTCGGTCGAGAGAGAATGTGAAATAGGAGGGCGACTATGATATACCCTAACCAATTCTCTACCCGCCAGTTTTCACGTTACACTTGCTCAGAAAGTAATGAAAGAAAACCGCTCAAACTTTCTGGATATATGTTTTACGGCACGATGAACAAATCCATATTGAACAAAACATAATTAACTATTCCCCGTATACCTCCTTTTAATACCTCCTTTTAAATATGAATCATACAAGAATTTTATATTAAATTTTCTTTTAGAAAAATGGTTCCACAATGAATGCAAACTGTAAGTTACGATGATCAGAACGAAACCTGCTCTGCATTTTCTCATAACTCGACAAGTTCTTCATGTCTGCTCTACGCTGAAAATGAGCCGGTGTCTGGTGAAGTCTGGCGTTTTAACAGAACAGCACAACAATGCAGGGTTGATGAGAAATCGACAAGTACAAGACTTGGCAAAGGCTAGTTATGGCAACTTGTTATCTCAAAATCAGGTTGAAAGATATCGGCTAGTAGAATGCTGAAGATACAAAGTGTGCAGCAATCCCTTGCCGTCAGTTTTTTTTTTGTTATTTATAATATTCGTATTTCCTGGTTCGCTCACAACGTTACAGGGGACTCGTCGTCAGCAACTGCTGCAGCGAAACAGGCAACAGCAAGCCCGCAAAGAACCAGTCAAGACCTTGATCCGCCACCAGATGCAACAACAATTGTAGCAGACACAAGCCGTACTGACACGACAATCCAACACCTAAACCAAGGTGATTCCACAAATGACCTTTTGAATTTGCATAAGGGACACAACACAAAAAGACCAAGAGCCAGCTTCGGTCGTTACAACTGAAGGAACAGACGTGGCTTCTTCCACGAGTGCTCCAATGACGACGGATCCTGAAACGACTGATCTTGTGTCGACTGATCCTGGTCCACTAATCCTGTAACAACTGATCCTGTGTCCACTGATCCTGTATCAACTGATCCTGTGTCCACTGATCCTGTATCAACTGATCCTGTGTCCACCGAAACTCTGTCGACTGATCCTGTGTCGACTGAAGCTCTGTTGACCGATCCTGTTTCGACTGATCTTGTGTCGACTGAAACTGTGAAGACTGAGCCAGCGACGACTTATTCTGTGACGACTGAACCTGTGTCGACTGATCCTGTCTCCACTGATCCTGTGTCCACTGATCCTGTGACGACTGTACCCACAACGACAAACATCGTGGCGCCTCCAACCCGCAAACCAGCAGTCCCCGTCTTCACGTCCGAACTTCCCACAACCACGATCACCGTCACCCAAACGCTCCAACCTGATCGAACAACGACGACTACGACAACGACAACTACAACTACTCTAAAAACTGTTAGTTGGACGAATAGCCCCAAGCCACTAGGTATCTGTAGATCTAGGAAGTGTTCAAGTTTTTTTGTATTCGTTTGTTTTTCATCATCGTTTCATCTCATTATCCAATTTCCGTCACCTCTTTTTTCAAATCGTTGCTGCCAAGCGGTACAGGGATAAGGACTTCCGAACCTGTTTCTTCCACCAACTAACTGGAAACTTCACTAATCCTGATTTCAATCTGACCGGTACTATTTTTCAGCATGACTACAATCGCTATAATTGGAGTACTAATTTTCAGCTCCACAGGAGTTAGACTGGTGTGCAGTCCCGTACGAAGATAAGGACCAGGCTGACGAGGCCGACCACACTTTTCGGGAATGTGCCAAGTTGATGTGCGTAAAAGAAATTCAACACGGTTAGCACAGAAATAAAAAAAAAAGAATAATGCGTTTACTTAACCATAAGCCTAGCGATTCATTCTTCCATTCATTACATGACGATTAGGCACTCTCAATTGAAATTTCGCAAATTACTCGGGCCTGTTGCGTGAAAATTGCACCCGCTCGTATGTCGAACTGCCGCGGCAATTTGAAATTACACTTTTTTTGGTGATCGCCTTCCTTTAAGGGTGCACCGAAATGTATATTGCCGCAGACAACGCACCGTGCCAACGCAAAGAATGGGAATTCGGATTCGTTGCTATCAGCAACTCGTGTGGTAAAACTCCATCTAGACTCGAGATTCAGGAATTTACTCTATATGAGTCAAGTCAGCTTTCTTTTTTTAAGAGCAATATACATATTTAAGAGTGAATATTGTACTCCATTGCCACAGATCCAATTATTGAGTGTGACACTGTTGCAGATGCTAATGGTCGGACATCGCACATCTACGCAAGCCTAAATGGACCCGATTATAATAGCATCCGAAACGACACCCGCTTCCGAAAAACAAAGAAGACCTTTTGGATATGGTAAAGCCCTAACCGCTTCAGCATTACAAAAAATTTTTATCATTCAAAAGAAACATGCGTGCAACTGAGGTTCCCTCACAATCAGCGTAGTGTCTACATACATATATCTTCTTCGTGCCTTTGATCCTAAAGTTATATCACACGTATTGTGTGTATCACAGTTTCACCATGTTGTCAAAGTTGCACGGAGGTCGTTGATTGCTATGTATATATTTAAAACACTTTAATATGCCCAACTGGTAGATAATAGATTGTGCCAGAGGTATAAATCTATCATTATTTTGGCAAGAAGGGCCTTACCAAAGCGGACACGATATTCTAACGATTGTAAACGGATGTGCGGGCCAGACAACTGTCGCGACAGTTAACACATTGCGACAACCGCACAACATTAGTTAGTTGATAATATTTTCTAGAATTACAAAATAGGGAGAATTCCGAGTTTCCATTGCCACTAGTATTTTGGGCTTGGGCTAATGTCACCTTGAGTTTTAGTCTCATCAAGCATTGTCCCATTAATTTTGTTATATAAATGGATAGAGGTGTAAGTTTCCACATCAACTAATTTATGTTAAGGTTTTTTTTATATATGATTGTTCAAGATCTTCCAGGTGCGAACATATGTTTTAGAGTTCGGGAAATAAAGAAGCAACACTGACAATTTTATTAACTTTCATCTGCTTTGAAGGAAATTATGCGTGAAAAACCAAAAGTAAATAGTATTTTGAATGGCACTGTATAAAGTATTCAAAGAAGCAAAACTGGAAAAAAGCTTTTAACATATAGACATGCGTATGTGTCGAAGCCTTATTATTTGATGCCTGACAATGAGAGAGAGAGAGAAAAAGAAAGAGAGAGAGAGCGAGAGAGAGAGAGAGAAAGAGAGAGAGAGAGAGGTGAGAAATAGGCCAGTGATGGAGTAGAGCGAAAGTAAAGAACGAGAGTTGTGGAAGCAGCTAGCCAAGTCTAAAATACTAATTGGTCCACTCTTCATCCAGAAACTCGGAAACTTTCAATAATATTCCAACTCGGTTTCTGCTGAGTTGTACTGTTAGCAAGATTGTAATGTTGTAATAAATTTTAGAAAAATAAAAGTATTTTTATTCTTTCAAAAATTATGTTTTGTGTAAGACTGCGTATTGTGGTGCCAAAATGAAGAGAATACAAGGATAGTGTGCTCATAAGATCTGGTGCAATTTCGTATTGTCTAATATGCAACTACACTAAAATTCGTGGCAAAGAATTTTATTCTTGCGTTCGTTCATCCCGCGATTCGATGGCTTTATCCGACGAGTTTTCCGTTGAGTTCTTGAAAGTTTTAGTGCCTATTTAGGCATGATGTCGCCTTTTACTCTATTTTGATCTGCTTACATGTTTCACTTTTTTCACGAGTTGGAAATGTCGCCGTTACGAAAATGCACAAATTTCGGTTATGCGTCGTTTTCTCCGTGTTTCACGGCGAAAGCATCCGGCTTCTGGAGTATTAATAAATGTTTATTTGCATTCTGTTATACGATCAGATGCCTTATTTCTGGGTGATAAGTGGATCAGACAGTATTTTACCGAGAATTGGCTAGCCGCTTCGACAACTCTCGCGCATTCTTTTCACTCTGCTGCATCTCTCGCCTGTTTATCAACCTCATTTTTCCTCACAATCAGATTCGCTCCTTTTCGTCGTCTGTTTTGCCAAACAGTTCATGCATCCATGAATGCGAGTTCCAATTTGCGTGTGTGTATGTCGGTAATTTCCATTTTATTTGTTCTTCCCCCTATTCGCAAACGCTCTTTCATCATTTCCTTTTTCTCGCTCTTTCCGTTGTCCCATGCAGAAATCCGTGCGTATTGCGCTGTTTCTGTCGCTCGTGCTGCTCCTTTTCTTGAAGCTTTTTCTCCTAGCTTTATGTTTAAAGGTGGTTGTCCTAGTTTTTGCACAAACTTATATCTGTAAAGTTGAGCCTTTTCTGCGCAGGTAAAAAAGACTATTTGCAAGCTAATTATAAGAAGAAGAAAAAGCTAAATTTTATTTTTGCCTTTTTTATGGTTGGCTGGCAACTGAATTATCCACTTGCATTATATCGACGATGAGGATGATTCGCTTATTGTTAGGAATGTTTCCGACGCTTCTTCCCCTTCGAGTGCCGGTGCTTTCTTCGGTGTCCAAGGTGGCGGGCGCCGCTTCAGTCGCGGCAAAGGCTTCCGCTTCACTCGCGGCAATCGATGCTGAAATAGGTCTGACCCCTGGCAGGGTTCTAACCCCGGGGCCGTAGGCCGCGAACACTTTTTTTACCCCCGGGACGGCCATTTTTCACTTTATAACCCCCCGGGACGGCCATTTTTCACTTTCATTTTTCACTTTATAACCCCCGGGATGGCCATTTTTTTACTTTATAATCCCCGGCCCAAGTTCAAAGACAGACAGGCACTATTTCAGCACTCGTGGCGACCCCTGCCAAGCCACAGCGAGCCACTCTCCCACGGATCCCCGCGCCCATCGGCCACATCCCGCAACGACTCAAGACGGCTGGCGTCGAGCCAAACAGAAGAGCCAGGCTCGAGGTACGGGGCTAATTTCGGTGTGGGTTGCCGTGGTTTTGGTTGTTTCGAGGTTTCTGACTTATTTCGATGTTTTTAATGTTGCTTATAAGGGCGTTTGTTGCCATCAGGTTAATTCGGAAAGGGAGATATTAGAGAGAAAGGAATATTTATTGTATTAACTAAATGTATATTGAATGCCACGTTTTTTTCTAACGAAAATAATTAAGAAATTTTGTGGATTTATGCATATACATATTCATATACTTACTATAATATTTTATTTTATTCTTTTCAGGTCCTTCGAAGAATCGTGGCAAGGCTGGTACGCGAGGAGCGCATCGAACTGCCCTGGAATCGTGCACTTGAAGCGAGACCGTATATGGAGAGGGTTAGCTATGAGGCGTTATTAATATTATTTTTTTGTTATAATAATCTTCTTTTTTTTTGGTATTAAAACGACTATCAATGCTCTCGTTCTCTTTTCCAGACACACTATTAAAGTTATATCAGAGATATAGATGGCCTCATTTTATTTTTATTTATTTTTTCCAATGCTTTCTTCATATTCTAATCTGATATGCCATGTATTTCCTTTTGCCTCTTTATGCTTTGTTTATTTAGCTGATAGCTGATAAAATAATACCTTTGTCATCTCATGCGCGCGTTCCCTTTCTAGCTGATGTATCTATTTAGCTAATAAAATAGTCTCATTTGAATACTTTGAGCCCTTTAGATCTAGCAACTTTTTACTACACTGAAGAAAGTTTTAATTATATTTATTTAGTTGATAAAATAATGTTTTTATCCTAATTTAATTTATTTATTGCTAATAAAATAATGTCTTTTTATGTCATAATCTCGTTCCCTTTCCAGCTCCTTCAGCTGGCGTTGGAGAGAGACGGAGAAGAGGACGAATACGCACGAGAGATGATCGAGTGGTGGCTACCCGAGCAGGGACTCGTCGAGAAAATGAGCAAGGTCAGGCAAGTTCTCTCTCTCTCTTTCTTTCTCTCTCTATCTCTCTCTCTCTAACACTCTCTCTCTTTCTTTCTCTCTCTCTATCTAACTCTTCCATTCTCTTTCACTCTCTCTGTTTCTCTCTCTCTCTCTCTCTCTCTCTCAAATTCAAACATTTCTTAAAAGAAAAATATTCATAATTTTATTATTTAACTGTGGATTCTTTGCCCTCATCTAGCATTTTCAACTGTGTTAAAACAGTAAAAAAAAGTTGCATAAGTATGCTGAAAACAATGCTTATGGTTAGTTAGCTACTTTTTTTTAAAATTAACTTTACTTTTTTATACATTTAGTGCTATAAAAGGTGATTAATTTAGCAGGGTTTTTCTCTTTCAAAGTAAGTTCATATCAAGAAAAGTTAGGCCTACGAATATAAGAACTGAAACCACCAAGCCGTCGCATCTATTTTTATATCTATTTTATGTTAAAAAATTATATTTTAGGCATTTAGAAGATAAAGTGGTAAATCGTAATAATGCATGTTTATATGTTTGTTAATGGTGTTCAAAAAGAAGTTGTTAATAAATAAAAGTAAAATTAAGAACTTAAAAATTTAAATGGTGAACTTTGTTGGTGCCGTGACTAGCCTTTTTCTATCTCTCTCTCTTCCCTCTCACTCTCTCTCTCTCTCTCTCTCTCTCTCTCTGTTTCACAATCTCTCTCGCTCTTTTTCACTCTCACTCGCTCTCTCTCTTTCTCCCTCTCTCTCCTCTCTCTCTATCTGTCTCTCTCTCTCTCTCGCTCTCTTTCACTCTCTCTCACTCCCACTCTCTCTCTCTCTCTCTCTCTCTCTCTCTCTCAGGTGTTGGGGCCTCGACTAGCCGACCGGCCGACTGCACCCTACACGACACTCTGGAAACTTCCGAGCAAGAGAGTCGAGGGCTTCATGCAGAACCAGAGGGTCTTCTGGAAAAGATGCGAGCTCGCCGTCCTCGAGATTGATGGTTAGGGAGAGAGAGAGAGAGAGAGAGAGTGAGACAGAGAGAGAGAGAGTGAGACAGAGAGAGAGAGAGTGAGTGAGACAGAGAGAGAGAGAGAGAGAAAGGAAAGGTAGTTGGTGTCTTTTTGCATTTAGCTTTTCTGTAAATCTCTTTTTTGTATATGCCTATTATTTGAAATGCTAGTTTGTTTTCCTCTTTTCCTTTTCAAATTTTTTTGCCCCCTAAAAACTATAATGCCGAAAGTGAATTATTATAATAATTTGATTGTGAGCACTAAAATTGTTCCAAGCATCATCTCTTTTGCTGCAGGCAATCCCTTCCCGCCCGTGGTGCCGGAGCCACCGTCGAGGTCGACTTCTCTTCTGAATGTCCTGCTCAAAGGCGCTCTGCAAGATTCCCTTCATTCTTTCACTCGTCCTTGCATCTGAGAATGAAACTCAATCTTCTGTACTCTTTGACTCCTTTATAACATTTGTTGATCAACGATGACACGAATAAGGCCTCAGATCCGGTTTATCTAGACGAAATGTGGCAACTTCCGAATGTTCATCAATAGAGTTGGCGTTCCTGAAATATGGATAAAGGCGGGAATTTCAAATAACATGGTGGACCACAACTGCTAAAGTCATTTGTTGGTTACGAACACTGGGAGACGGGAATAAAGAAATGAAGGGAACATTACAGGTAAAAAGATGAATGATAGAAGGGAAATATATGTCCTGGTCAGTTGCCTCCGCGAGAGTAACGGGTGGAACGGTGATGTGAGATGTCTTTGCGGCAGAAGATGCACTTGGAGGAAGAAGAAGCAGCGCATCGATACTCGTCAATCCCTTCCTACAGGCAATCCCTTCCCGCTATGGTGCCGGAGGCCCCGCCGACATCGACTTCCCTTCTGAACGCTCTGCGAGATTCTTCTGCCCTCCATCCTCTCACTCATCTTGGCGCGCTATAAAGAAACTCTTTGACTCCTTTACAAGACTTGTTGATCAAAATGGCAAGAATAAAACCTCAAATCAGAGTTATCTAGACGAAATGCAGGGATAAAGGGTGGGAGAGAGAGAAGGAAGAAAGAGGGTAAGTAGGCGTGAGAGAGATAGAGAGAGAGAGAGACAGAGAGAGAGAGAGAGAGATTGAGAAAGAGAAGGGGCTGACAAGAAGGAGACAGTTTCTTAAAGATCAACAATGCAAGGGGCGGAGCAAAGAAAACGACAGATTCGGATTGGGGCCGGAGTCGGTTTTGGGGGCGGAGTCGGTTTTGGAGGCGGAGTCGGTTTTTGGGCCGGAGTCGGTTTTGGGGGTGGAGTCGGTTTTGGGGGCGGAGTCGGTTTTGGGGCCGGAGTCGGTTTTGGGGGTGGAGTCGGATCTGGGGCAATTCCAATGATCAGCCTTTGACTTCCTCAATCTATTTCGCGTTTCTTGTATCCGATTGCTTCTGTACGTATTGCTTCTGTAAGTACATCTGTCGCATGTACATTTATATGTAAGTATGTACGTATATTTCCAAATTGTAAGAATTTTTTTTTCTTAGAAACAACGGCTGAGGCAACTAACATCTCCTTTTATATGATGCAGACAGGGGGCGAAGAAAAAAAAGGATTCGGATTTGGGGCGGAGTCGGCATTGGGGTGGAGTCGGTTTTGGGGCGGAGTCGGTTTTGGGGGCGGAGTCGGTTTTGGGGGCGGAGTCGGTTTTGGGGACGGAGTCTGATCAGGGGCGAGAAGATGCTGAGCCGCGTGACGTCATCGACGAGAAGGAAGACGCGGCTCTCGTGAAGCCAAAGCCGTGCTCGAAGTGGAAGTCCACCAGGGCGGCCATCGAAGGAAACTGAAAAATCAATAAATGTAAAAATATATTATTTTTACAATTAATTCAAATAAGAGCCTATATACAATTAGACAATTCAACCAAGGTTAATAAAGTTATAATTTCAGAAAAGAAAGTTTCTTTCTGGAGTAAATAGAAAATTCTATTAAATAATTAAATAAAATTAAAATAAATTTTGACTACAGTCTTGGGGACGTAGCGCTCGAGAATGTAGCCGCTGCAGCCGCCCTTTCTGACTTCGACGATTGGGAAGTGAAAGTCTTTGTTTTAATTTCCAAAATAAATGTTTTAAAAAAGCCAAAACACGGACATCTTCACGCAAATCCGTGCAGACGACGTGGAGCTGAAGGGCGGCGGGCAGAGGCGAGCGAGAGATCCTCGGGCAGCCGGTAGTACAGAGCGAACGGCAGCAGCAGGCTCCTGAAAGCAGTCTCGATGCTCATTTCATCAATCAACAAATCGTAATTGATTACAATCAATCGATATTTGCTTCAATCAATTAATTGATTTGTAGACCTCACTCGACACTCATTTCAATGAAATGATAATCCATCAATTTTTGGTGATGTTTCCCCCTTTTTCATGTAGAAAAAGAATCGATCTTCCAACCGAAACTTGAGCTCGGCCGCCTTGGCCGTGCGAGCGCCAATGAAGATCTTCTCGTGATGAAGTCGCACTTGGAGAGGGCTTCGCACAACTTTCCGTAGTCCTGGATAATGCAAATACTTTATTCTAGGAAATTCTTATTATTCTTATTTTTATTTGATTTCACACCGTCGACAATGGAAGCGACCAAGGGACTTGCTGCATTCTTCTCATTCATCGTCTCCTAAATTAATAGAATTTTTATAATAAAAAAAGAATTATCATCACTTAGCGATTCCGGGGAGAGCTAGAATCTTTCTTTCTGCCTTGTCTAAAACGCCCTCTTAATTATAAGCCACGCCCACTTCCTTCGTTGCTCCGCCCTCTTAATTGTAAGCCACGCCCACTTCCCTCGTTGCTCCGCCTTCTTAATTGTAAGCCACGCCCACTTCCTTCGTTGCTCCGCCCTCTTAATTGTAAGCCACGCCCACTTCCTTCGTTGCTCCGCCCTCTTAATTGTAAGCCACGCCCACTTCCTTCGTTGCTCCGCCCTCTTAATTGTAAGCCACGCCCACTTCCTTCGTTGCTCCGCCCTCTTAATTGTAAACCACGCCCAATTCCTTCGTTGCTCCGCCCTCTTAATTGTAAGCCACGCCCACTTCCTTCGTTGCTCCGCCCTCTTAATTGTAAGATACGCCCTCTTCCTTCGTTGCTCTGTCCACCTCTTGCTTGATATTCTTGTTGGCCTTCGAACGGTGACGTCGGTGCTTTTTCTGAAATATTGGAACTTTCTTATTTTCCCAAAATTCCTTGAAATTGCTTTGTATAAGTCCGGGCATCATTTCATGAAGGAAAACGAACCGATTTCACGCTGTCATCGCTCATGCGGAGGTTCTTGCGCCAATCCTGAAATCTCATTTTCATATTATTTTATTAAAAAAAGAAAATAAATAAATAAAGTTTCTGTGGAGCTTTTAATCGCACGAATCGTGTGAATATACTTTAATAATTAAAGTTTAATTCGTTCTTTTTAATCAAATTCTATGCAATCTGCGCGCCTTGCAATTTTTCGAAGAGCGGTTTGGCCAAGCAACGTTAAGGCGATCGTTCGCCTCAAATTTTAAAATAGGTTAATTAATTAATTGATTAAAAATAGTATTTCAAAAAGCGTTTACAATTTAATAATATACGAATGGTTATTTTAAATTACCCTACCAAGAAACATTTTAAATTTGAACTAAGATTTGCAGATTATCTTCAATAGCGATTGTACTTTTTGAGCTGTAGAATATATCTGGCTAATAGGCAGATTTATTCTATATTATGCAAATTGGTTGCCTCATCCTCATTTTAATTCTTAATTTTTTGTTTTCTGATTAGCATGACTTTTCGAAATTAAAATTTAAGAAAGTGCTTTTTATGTGACCTCTGAAAAACTTTCAAAGGGCACGAAACGATTTGAATTTTCGATCTCTAGATTATACATAATCTCTCGCCCTTTTGTCAGATAAAAAATGGCGCGAATTCAAACGTGAATTTTTGGACTCTTTTAATAATCCCAAGTTGATGAGCAACCAGCTCGCCGTTCGCACTTTCGCGCAGAAAGTAGGACTGCAGAGACGAAGGATCCGAAGTCACGTCCGAGTTCCTTGCCGATTTCCTAAAAAGAATCTTAACAAAAATTAAAAATTAAATTCTTTTCTTCTCTCAAAATGGAAATATTTCTGTAAAGAAGAACGGCGAGGAGCAGGAGCGTAGAAAATAAGTGATAGAGAGAAATAGGAAGGGAGAAAAGTAGGGCAAAGTGTGAGTTGGGAGACTCGCCTGCTTCGAAGCTTCGGAGAAGCAACCATCCTTGGCCGCTGAAGATTAGAAGAATGAAGGCGACCAAAGAAAGACTTCTCGTTAATTGCCAGTTCTTACGAGGGCAAAAACTTGCTTACACTTCAAAGGTCTTATATGAAAGCAATTGGTATTTTTATCGATATTCGCGTTGTCAGAATAAATATCGTTTCATTAAATGCAAATGTACAACTTTATAAATATTAATTCACAAACAAAATTAAGCAACGTGATAAATATATTTATCTATATAAGTAATATGAATATAATTGTAAGAAATATGTCTATATATATTTCTTATATTCAAATTGCTAAGACATTTTATTCACAGCTTCTTCCGCCGCTGGCGGTCATCTTCCTCTTTTTCTTCTCTTTGGGCGTAAAGAAGATAAAGAAGGCAAATGAGCATCTTTTCTCTACTGTTTTATATTTTAGATTTAATTTCGGATGTCAAAGAGCACTATGATAATATCTAATTAAAACATGTGTAAAAAATTTAATAATATGTTTATCAAGAAAATTTTTAAAGAAAATATAGAGATACATAGTATTCTCAGGTTTCAGTGATAAATACCGTTGCTGCTAACATTAATTGGCGCGTATTTTAATGTTACAAAAGTATTATTTAAAAAAAATATTTTATGGATTAATATTTGTCACGTGGCAGCCATTAGAGTTTGTTAAATCACTGCAAAGTGAAATGCATGGATGCTTGAAAGAGACAATTGCTACGGATATCATGTGAGATATGTTTGCTCATTTGCCATTTGCTATCTACTTGCTATCTACCTGTTATCTACTTGCTATCTACTTGCTATCTACTTGCTATCTACTTGCTATCTACTTGGTTGACAGGTCTTCAAGTGGCTGCTGTGCATGATGGAGAAGATCTTGGCGAGGCTGCGGAGCATCATTATGAAAAGCGATGATTCGGGCAACCGAGACGAAGACTCGTGAGTACTTGCACTTCTTCTTGTTAGTAGAGAGAGAGGGAGAGAGATACAGAGAGAGAGAGAGACAGGGAGGAGTGAGGGAAAAGGGAGAGAGAGTGAGAGAGAGAAGGGGAGAGAGAGAGAGACGAGGTAGCGAAGACGCTAAAAATGATATGTAGCAAGTGAAAAAAGTTGGGATCAAAATGTATACCCCATGAAGGTTTGATTTCACGATTAGTGTGCTTATATAGACGGGCAAGTGAAATTTTCTTCCAGAATTTCCCCTTGAAATCTCTCATACATACATAAATGAACTGTTCTAACTAAGTCCAGAAGATTCAATCGAATATTTTCTAAAATCAGTCCAGGCGAACCGTTAAAATCTCAATTTGGCACACTCATCATGATTTCTCATGGCATGTGAGCTTCAATAGTTGGGTTGCATAACTTCTGTTGCAATGTTAAGTATATATGTATGTACATAGGTCATTCTCTTCATGTTTTGGATTTGTAAGTAGTATTTATATTATGACCATTATGAATGATGAATGATTTGTGTCTCCTTCAGCGCTGACAACCCGAAGTGCGGGCCGGCCGACCTGCCCAACGAGGTTCTTGCTCGCATCTTCTCCTTTCTGCCACCCGAATCGCTGGCGAAGGCGCGTCAAGTCTGCCGAAGGTGGACGAATGTCGAGCGCGCATCCCGGTCAGTTACACTTCGCTTTTATATTTTGAAATGCCTTTGCTATTTGGCGGCAGCTGTCTTTGGTTTCCGATCGGGAGCGTCGAATTGGACTTTCCCTGGTTTACTTGTAAGTCAACCCCAGGGTACCCGCTACATTTTGCTAAGTGGTTCCTAAGTTCATTTTGCTCCGTGGTTCCTAAGTTCATTTTGCTCCGTGGTTCCTCCGTGGTTCGTTGATCTGAGTCGAGCACACTATCGATCTAGTCTGTAGGACCCCTGGGGCCCGAGATACAGACCCCTCGGAATTTAAACTTTAGTCGTATACGCTTTTTTACAACAAGGGTCCGACAAGAGACCTGAGCCTTTCAATTACATAATCAAAGGGGTGCTATTAGAGATTGGATTTCTAATATACTAATAGAGAAATAGGCATGTTTACATTCAAATAAATTTAATTTCGGTTCTCCTTTTTCCTGCGACCCATTTCTCTCTATTTATTCTCGCTTCTCTCTCTCTCTCTCTCTCTCTCTCTGTCTTTTATCTCTCTCTCTCTCTTTCTCTTTCTCTCTCTCTCTCCCTCTCTCTCTCTCTCTCTTTCTCTTGCTATCTCTCTCTCTCTCTCTGTCTTTTATCTCTCTCTCTCTCTTTTCTCTCTCTCTCTCTCTCTTTTCTCTCTCTCTTTTCTCCCTTCCATCTTCCACCCTTGCAGTCGATTCATGCAGCGTATGCGTCTCGGTTCTGCTAAGGCCCATCTCTACAAAGACAACTGGAGGGTCTTCTCGAAAGAACGTTGTATTCGGTGGTCATTCCTTTCTATCGCTACATTCTGTTCTCTCTTTCTCTCTCCCCGCTCTCTCTCTCTCTGTCCCTCTTTCTTTCCCTCTCTCTCCTCCTCTCTCCCTCTCTATTCTCTCTCTTCCTTCACTCTCTGATGACTCCTCTCTTTGTAGACGTCCTTCTCCCTCAATGGACACCTTGGCCACCGCGTATCACCTCGACCACTTCCAAATGGTGGTGGATGGTGCCTCGGGCTCGATCGAGTCGTTGTCTTCCATCTCGTGGGCAGATCTTCGCTGCAACCGCATGAAAGTCCATGTCCGAGTCCCTTCCTCGGCCTCTGCGCCCCTCTCCCTTTTCCTCTCCGCTCTCTCCGCCAATCAGCTCTTGATCAACTGGCTCTTCAGCAGCGACGCTCTTTATGCATCTGTTCTCCTTCCCACTTTCCGTCGTCGCCGGACCTACCTGGAACTGGTCGCGGATGGGCTGCCGATCGACGAGTTCCTCGACGCTCTCGTGGATGGCGAGGGAGATCGCACTCAGGCGGTCTGCTTTTGGCTGTGCGTCGTGGGAGAGAAGAAGCTCGACGAGGTCGTTGCGGTCAGTCACTTTTTACACTCCCATACTTTGAATAGAAGTATAGCATTATGCACGTTAGTTTTTTTCTTTTACAATTGTTTTAAAAAGAGATAACGCAATTAAATGAATATCTTCAGGCGTGGCAAAGTCTGGAACATCCTATCGTACTCTCATGCTCAAGTTCTGCAAATGCCCGGGAGCGTCCCTGCCGGGAGGCAGAAAGAGCTTCCAGAAGCAAGAAACCACTGCTCTAACGATTTCTAAGAAGTTAGAGGATGGTTTCGCTACTCTCAGGATTTCTGTGTTCATGTAAAAATAGTGAGAGTAGATTTAAATTTATGAGAATTAATTTAAAGTGTTATTGTCTCTGAGTTTTATGCATTTCCTCTTTATATTCCTTTGTCCGGTCGAGAATTCTTCTGAAGCTCGTCTTTGTTTTATAAATGGTCAAACTTTTCGTGCTATTTGTTCTCTCTGAGTGCCACTTCTTTATCACTACGGCGTCTTAGAAGGAGAAGAGTTGGATGCTTGTACATAGATATACATATACGGCAACGTCGTGGACTACAACGAGTGCTCATTACGGTAGTGTGTCATGAAAAGGAAACTGTGCCAAATGAGCGGGGATTGATATCGGAAGGTTGCTTCAGAAGGGTCGAGAGTGAAAGAGAGGTAGTAAGAGAGAGAAACTGAGAGGTAGATTGAGAGAAATCTAGAGAGAGAGAGAGTGGGAGAGAGAGAGAGAGAGATAGAGCATCAAAAGCTGCAGTTCGGTCTAGTATTGTTATAATTCTGCTTTCATCGCAAGCAGAATTATAACAATAGTAGACCGAAGTGCAACGTTTTATTTTTCCAAACACCTGACAGCGGGATTGTAGAAAGCGCATTATTTTTGAAAAGTTGTTGAAATGAATGCGAATTAATTGGCGATACCTTTCTGTAAGCATTAACTACACGCTCTGACTAGCAATAAGCTCTCACCATGTTTTTCTCGAAGCATGGAAAGAAAGAGGCAATATTATTATTCTATGCAAGGCCTTACTGAACCGGAAAAGGCACAGTTCCCCACAATAATATTTACAAAAATAAGCGAGTTTAAACTTCAATTGAATCCCTCCTCACTCTTAGTGAATGTAGTATGTGAGAAAATCGTTGCAATCGTCATTCTATTTTACGCTTTTGCTATCAATACGATTTACACAAAGAATTTCTTCCTTCTTTTTCTTCATTTGTACCTTCACTCGTAGACTTGTTTTTTTTCTTCGCCGAATTCTCGTTATATTCCGTGAACTCCTTTTATACAATGCAGACAAAGGGGCGGAGCAAAAAGCGGCGGATTCGGATCTGATGTCGGAGTCGGTTTTGGGTTGCGATGTCGGATTTAAGGGCAGAGTAGGGTGGATCAGCGGTGAGAAGATGCGGAGCCGCGTGACGTCATCGACGAGAAAGAAGAAGCGGCTCTCGTAAAGCCAAAGCCGAGCTCGAAGTGGAAGTCCACCAGGGCAGCGAAGGGAACTGGGGAAATAAATAAATATAAAATGTGTTATTTTGAATCTTAATTCAAATAAGAGCCTGGAATTAGAGAATTAAACAGATATTTTTAACATGGTTAATAAAGTCACAATTTCGAAAAAAAGAACGTGTACTCTTAGAGTAAATAGAAAATTCTGTGAAATAATTAATTAAAATTAAAATAAGTTTTCTTACAGCCTCAATGACGTAGCGCTGGACAAAGTAGCCGTTGCAGCCGCCCTTTCTGACTTCGACGATCGGGAAGTGGTGAACCTGGGAAAAGGATAAGAAACATTGAATTGACTACTTTGCTCAAAAATTATAATAGTATATGCTAATGTTTTCATCTTAAGGAAAGTATCTTCACAGAAAAAAAAACCAAAACGCGGACATCTTCGCGCAAGTCCGTGCAGACGACGTGGAGCTGAAGGGCGGCGGGCAGAGAGGGAGAGATCCTCGGGCAGCCGGTAGTACAGAGCGAACGGCAGCAGCAGGCTCCTGACAGCAGTCTCCATGCTCATTTCATCAATCAACTAATCGTTATTGATTACAATCAATCGATATTCGCTTCAATCAATTAATTGATTTGTAGACCTCAATCGACACTCATTTCAATGAAATGATAATCCATCAATTTTTGGTGCTGTTTCCCCCTTTTTCATGTAGAAAAAGAATCGATCTTCCAACCGAAACTTGAGCTCAGCCGCCTTGGCCGTGCGAGCGCCAATGAAGATCTTCTCGTGACGAAGTCGAGCGAGTTCTTCGTGTTGCACGGAGAGACGACGAGTCGCCGGAAGACAAAGCGAATCCGAAGAGTACTGTAAGGATACTGTAAGTTTAAAGGATACGGTATGTATAGGGGTACGGTAGGTTAAGGAGGACGGGTTACGGTATAGAAATGAATCACTGCATTCATACAGATGAATTAACATCTCCTTACCACGCTCACTTCCGAACGAGAGGAGACTTCGCTGGTCACGATCGAGGAAGTGTCCTTAGGAAGTAGTTCATATTAAATACATTTTAAACATCTCCGTTGTTTAAAATTTTTTCTTCAGTATTATAAGCCATTTGTTTCCGAATGGCACCTCAGAATCGTCCTCTCCGTAATCGGGAGCATACGCGAACTCCGAGACAATGGCGCCCTGAAATTTTTTTCTCTTTTCATTCTCATAAAAATTATTTTAAAAATGTATTCTTGAACTCGCTAACATTCAAACTCTTTCAAAGAAGTTAGAAAATTATTTTGTATTCAAAGGTGCAGCTTTTGAATGTACGCACAATGATCGAGTCAATGGAAGGGCTCCGGTAGACACCATCTCGCAAGTGGAAGCCGGGCTGCAAGCATAAGAAAGTGTAGTCAATAATTGAGATAAGATTTTTAAGTGTTTAATTTTAAATGAATATTTGCATTAAAAAATTATATAAATTATGAACCCTGTCATGATCGCAGACATTCCGCTTGTGTCCCTTGTCACGCTTCAAATAAAAACAGCTTTAAATTACTTTTTTATTATTTAAGGAATGCTTAATTCATTATAATACAACTTTTTAGACATATCAAAGTTGTTCATTCTTCACCGAGTGACCGCACGCGGAGAGGGCTTCGCACAACTTTCCGTAGTCCTGGAAAATGAAAAAAAAAATGTTTCAAGCCGTTCAGCTAATTCTTAGATGAACATTATTACAAACTTCTAATAAAATTACTATATTCTGGGAAAATCTTATTATTTTTATTTTTTATTTGATTTCACACCGTAGACAATGGAAGCGAATCATAGGCTGCGACCAAGGGACTCGCTGCATTCTTCTCATTCATCGTCTCCTAAATTGATAGCATTTTTATTTAAAAAAAAAGAATTATCATCACTTAGCGATTCCTGAGAGAGCTAGAATCTTTCTTTCAGCCGTGTCTAAAACGCCTAAGTTTCTCCCACTTCCTTCTTTGCTCCGCCCTCTTAATTGTAAGCCACGCCCACTTCCTTCGTTGCTCCGCCCTCTTAATTGTAAGATACGCCCACTTCCATCATTGCTCCGCCCACCTCTTGCTTGATATTCTTGTTGGCCTTCGAACGGTGACGTCGGTGCTTTTTCTGAAATATTGGAACTTTCTTATTTTCCCAAAATTCCTTGAAATTGCTTTGTATAAGTCCGGGCATCATTTCATGCAGGAAAACGAACCGATTTCACGCTATCATCGCTCATGCGGAGGTTCTTGCGCCAATCCTGAAATCTCATTCTCATATTTATTTAATTAAAAAATTTACATAAGTTCAAAGAGTTTCTGGGAGATCCGGGTTTTTTTAAAATCAAATCGATGCCATCTGCGCACCTTGCAATTTTTCGCAGAGCGATTTGGCCAAGCAACGTTGAGGCGATCGTTCACCTCAAATTTTAAAATTGGTTAATTAAATTAATTGATTAAAAATCGCATTTCAAAAGTCGTTAATAATTTATTAATTTTTTTAAATAAGACTGCATAGAAACATTTTCATTTGAACCCAATATGTCTAGTTAATAGGAAAATTTATTCAATGATATGCAAATTTATTTTCGTCCTCATTTTTCGATCTCTAGATCACACATGATCTCTCGCCCTTTTGTCAGGTAGCAAATGGCGCGAATTCAAACGTGAGTATTTGGATTCTTTTAATAATGCCAAGTTGATGAGCAACCAGCTCGCCGTTCGCTCTCTCGCGCAGAGAGTAGGACTGCAGAGACGAAGGATCCGAAGTCACGTCCGAGTTCCTTGCCGATTTCCTAAAAAGAATCATTTTAAAAAATTAAAAATTAAATTATTTTCTTCTATCAAAATGGAAATATTTCTTTTAAAGAGAACGGGGAGGAGCAGGAGCGGAGTAATATTGGTGATAGGGAGAGGTATGTATGTAGGAAGGGAGGAAAGTAGGACAAAGTGAGAGTTGGGAGACTCGCCTGCTTCGAAGCTTCGGAGAAGCAACCATCTTTGGCCGCTGAAGATTAGAAGAATGAGGGGGATCAGGAGAGAAAGTCTTCTCGTCAATTGCCGCTTATTATGAATGAAAAAGTTGTTCTCTTCAAAAGATCGATTGGTCAAATAGTACAAAAAGCGTAAAATGTACATAATTTTACATGTGGATTATGAAATCGGAGATTGCCAAATTTGAAACTCGTACTAGAAACTTGTTTGTTTTTATGAAAGTCAATATTTTCACGTTTAATGAGATGCACTTTCCTACCAATTGTAATTAGTTTCATATCTGAAAGTGCAATTTCCATAACGAGTCCTGGCCATATAAAAGAGGACTCGTCTGAGAATGAATCACTTCGCCTTCGTCATCTCTCGGAGGGGCACCAAGTGCTCTCTCTCTTCTTCTCTCCGCTCTCGCTTTCCTTCCTCTGCCCATCTGCGTCTCGCCAGCCACTGCCTCTCTCCCTCTCTCATTCTCGCCTCCAAAAATGAACTTTTTCAATCGCATGTCAGTTACGAAAAGGGCCTAGGTGTTTACTAATAATATACTTTAAAAAAAATATGGCACTAATTAAACAGACCTTTACTATTTTACGCTTTAATCCCCGAAAATAAAATACTATGCCGTTTGGTGTGAACTTTTTTATTTAAAAAAATCTTTATCACATTCTTTTAGAAGGGAACAAGAATAAAACGCAAATTATTTATAAAAAAAATAGCTTTTATCTTCAGATTTGGCTCTTCTCCAGCACCAGCTTCTAAGCAAGAAGTTAGAATCCGACAAACGAGGCGTCTATTCACAAAATACGCAGATATATCAAAACAATTTCGAAACTATATCCACCAAAAAAATTATATCATAAATATAGACAGATAAAATATATTTTAACTGCATATGTGGTTTGGCGTGGTAAGGATATGTACTTTGTGTTTAGAAAACCTTCGATCTTTTTATCCAGTATTTTAGCTAAATATATGAATCTTTGCTTTCCGTATTTGCATATTTATATTTCGTTATCTGAATAAAAGTACCAACTTTAATGTTTTTGAAATATGACCATTTTCAGGTGCCGAAGACAACGAAAGCGGGCGGAGCAAAGCCAGCGAGTCCCACCACGACAAGCTATGATTCCGTTAGAATAATTATTGACAAGTTTAAATCGATGGAAAAAAAACTAAAAATCAGACACAATGACTACATTTAGTCATTACAATTTTTAAATCACTTTCCTTCATTTTATTCTATTATAAGGTGCCTTCTTTAAGGTGGAAAAAACGTGTCCAAGCATCGACGCCCCCAGCATTGAGAAGACAGTTCGTGTTCTTCCGCAATACTTTGCCAAATTAGATAAAATTATTCATTTATTATTTGTTTTTAAGAAGATAGAAGATTAGACAATAAAAAATTTAAGGTAATCTTTTCTTAGGTTAAGGAACGCTCGAGTTCTTCAAAGACGAAGACGCCGAATGTCAGCCCGAGGTCGCGGCTTTTCTAATCTGAAATATTGTATTTAAAAAGAAGAAAATATAAAAATACAATTTAGGAAGAAGCGTTCGCCAGAGAAAAAGCTTGAAACGTCTGTCAAGGTGGCAATTCGGGCATCAAAATTAGCTACATAACTCGTGATGATATTCTTGGGGGGAAATTGTCATGCATAGGGAGAAAATGGTGATTATTAGAGGTAAATTGTTCTTCTTTGAGCCAAAGCCGTAAAATTGTCATCTCTCATTTCTCCACCAATTCATCTCTTCTGTTCTAGGACGCGAAGACGGCAGTAATCAATTCGGAAAAGTCAACCTGTTCGTCTCTCTCGCCTTTTGAAATTTAGGAAAATCAGATCAATAAATGAAACCGATTCCAGGAGCTCTAGTAAAATAAATGTAAAATTTAATTGAAGAATAATCAGAATAGTAAATATGTATATTAAGTACATTAAAAAATATCTTTTTTTTCAGCGCGAAAACAGCTTTTTCGGAATGGTCGCCTCTCTAAGATGTTGTTCCCTAAGAATTCTCTTGAACAGTGAGTAATTTAGGATGATAAATCAATTTAAATGGGAAAGAAAATGGAACGACCTTTCTTGAATAACTTATTCAAAGTTTAATTTATGCTGGTTAAAAAGTGATCTTCTGTACTTTTACTGGTTAGCAAAGAAAAATTCTTTTCTTTGTAGGATCACAAAGAAAGCGAAGCAGCGACAGGAAGAGAGCGAGAACGCTGCGCCGGCAAAGGTTCAGAGATTTCAAAATATAATAAAAATAATAAAAATAATAAGATTTCAAATAGAACTATCTTAATAAAAAGAATTTGAACATGTAAGAATAATGTAAAAATTAAACGAGCAAGAATACAACTGCAATATATGTGCACGTTTCCTACCCATTCGATGTCACTAAATCAAACTATCTCTCTAAATCTTAATTCTTTTCTTTTAAGACGAACCTCGACAACGCCGCCTTCCCCAAGCAGCGAGCTTTGTAAGTAAATTTTGAAAATTACCAGTTTTCATAATTATTACTTGAATAAATGAAATAACATAAATAAAATTCTATTTTAGCTCCATCGAAATGCTGGACGAGCCAATTCGAGACAAGGAGTACAGAGACCGCATCGAAAAGCTCTTCGCCGAAAATGTTAGACGGGGGGAGAGAGAGACATGACAAGCAGAGAAGAAGAGAGAGAGGGAAGAGGGCGAGATAGAGAGAGAAAGGGAAGAGAGAGAGAGAGAAAGGGAAGAGAGAGTAGAGATATAGAGAGAGAGAGAGAAAGAGAGTTAGCGTGAACTTGAAAACTTTCTTCTTTGAGTCGACGATCAAGCCTCGCGATAACGGCGGCAAGATTCTCATGGAGGATCACAAGCCATTTTGGCTCGCCGAAAATCTCACGGATCAGGAGAAGGTCAGCAGAAATCAGTTAAATCTGGGTCAATATATTGATATTCAGAATGACGTCACCCTGGACGAGCTTCCCGTGACGATTCCAGCACTCGACGAGCTCAAGAATGGCATCCAGGACCTGCTGCCGTACCCGGAGCTGGCGTCAGTCTCTTCTCTATCGCATTCGATCTCTCCATCCCTCTCTCCATCTCCATCTCTCTCTCTCTCTCTTTCTCTCTCTTTCTCTCCATCCATCCATCTCTCTCTCTCTCTCTATCTTCTCTTTCTCCACTCTCTCCCCATCCCCCTTCTCTCTCTCTCTCTCTCTCTCTCTCTCTCTCTTTCTCTTCTCTCTCTCCTCATCCCTCTCTCTCTCTATCTTTCTCTCTATAACCCTCCCTCCCTCTTTCTCTCTTTCTCCACTCTCTCTCCTCATCTCCCTCTCTCCAGATTCCCTCCGGATCCCTTCGCGCCCCTCCCTCTTCTCCTCGAGCGTGACCTCCTCCTCTTCGACCGTAAACTCGTCTTCGCCAACACTGTCCGCTCCATTCTTCTTCTTGCCGGTCAGCCAAGGAAATCTTTTCTTATCCTAAAATGTGTTTCTTTCCAAACTAAGCTATCGTCAAATAACTTTTCACGCGTAGAAAAGTAACAATATTCATATCGCTAATATACGACATTCAGAGAACCCGCAGAACGAAGAAGAAGTGGACGACAAGGCTGCGGAGGAGCTATCAGCAAGGCCACAGGGACCGCATCAAGACGAGAGACTGTCAAAGGTAGGGAGAGAGAGAGGAAGAGAGAGAGGGAGATAAAGGGGAGGGAGAGGGAGAGAGTGGGTGAAGGAGAGAAAGACAGAGTGAGGGAGAGAGAGGGAGTGTGAGAGAGAGGGTGAGAAGGAGAGAGAGAGAGAGAGAGTAAGAAAAAAAGGAAATTTTTTTTAGAAAATTTTGAGATGGAGGTTTTCACAAAATGATCAATCTGAATTCAGATCGTGGCGGCGACGAAGTTGCCAGAGCCGAAGAAGAAAGCGAAGGAAGAAGTGAAGACGAAGAAGGCCAAGACGGAGAGAGAGGGGGCGGCTGCCTCCAAGAATGAGGAGGTTGGAAAGAGAGAGAGAGAGAGAGAGAGAGAGAGAGAGGGAGAGAGACAGAGAGAGAGAGAGGGCGCGGCTGCTACCAAGAATGAATAGGTTGGAAAGAACATGGGGATGGATGGACTCAATGTAAAGAATAGTAAGAAAAAAGGATGAGAAAGATATTAATATAAAGAAATATATTAAGTAAGAAAGAAAAACAATCAATTTCAGCTTCGTGTCACAGTTGAAGCGCCGCCCAAAACGTACACATTCTACAAGAGAAGCCAACTGGACAAGAAGAGCGAGGTTGGAGGGG
The DNA here is from genome assembly GCA_945643635.1 of Allodiplogaster sudhausi. Lineage (NCBI taxonomy): Eukaryota > Metazoa > Nematoda > Chromadorea > Rhabditida > Diplogasteridae > Allodiplogaster > Allodiplogaster sudhausi. The sequence continues at coordinate 5,266,243 of CALZFC010000016.1, read as the reverse complement.
AAAGGAGGGAGAGAAAGAGAGAGAGAAGAGCGGAAGAGAAGGAGAGAAAAAGAGAGGGAAGAGGCGAAGAGAAGGAGAGAAAAAGAGAGAAAAAGCAAGGGAAGAGAGAGAAGAAAGAGGAAGAGAGCGAGAGAGAGAGAAGAGGGGAAGAAAAAGAGAGATAGAATGAATGAATGAGGGAAGAGGGAGAGGAGAAAGAGAGAGAGAGGGTGAGAGGGAGAGGGAAAAGAGAACGAGAGAAAATTCATTTACCCATTCAGGAGCCCTACACCTTCAAAAACCGCAACCTCAGCTAAAGTGGGCCGATTGGACAGCATCTTTTCCATGTCCTTCCATTTCTCTAAAAGAAATATTTAAATAAAAACATAAGGAAAGCTCCATGAACTTTTGAAATTACTAGAATGAAAAATAATAAAAAAATAAAAATAAAAAATTTGATAATAAACAGCTCTGGAGAAGGCACTCTTTTTAAATGCAAATAAAAAAAAAACGGAACGCACAAATAAAAATGAATGGAGAGTTTCGCCAACCGAATATCCCAAGAGCAATGACAACGTAGCTACATATATAGTCGTCTTTTTAATCTATGAAATATCGCACTTATTCTTCATAGAATGCTGTTTTCATGCGAACTTGCAATATAAAAGAGCACTACAGTGTCTACAAAATTGATCGTCTTTTCGTGAGGTAAATAAAATAAGAAATGTAGCTCAATTTCAAGAGCTGTTTACTTGTAATAACACGTCTGAAAGCATTCGGAATGTACACAGTAAAGAATGGATTATGTTATATAATAGCGAGCCTGCTAATTCAGAAGTGCAACTTCATGTGAACGCACATATGTATGTACATATAGTAAATAAGAGTAACAGGGTCTTTCGATGAATTTAATTGATATACCGAATCCTTGCCTGGCTTCACATCATTATTTTCCATATCTTTTTCTCTCTGCATATCTGTACGTATGTATGCAGCTGCATATCTACACAATGCCTCGCAGAATTTCAATGGGCATTCACTAATGTATATTTTTCGTAGACCATTTACAACTTTCCATCAACTATTCTTTCCGTCTCCTCGATCGGTCTTCTAAGTAGCAATTCGAAAGTCATATTTCCACACATTTTATGCGTACTCGTTGACCTACATAAGAGTTAAGAAGGAGTAGATTATAAAAATTCAATAGATTGAACTATGGGGCAAAGATGTCTGAAGTGAAAACAGATTTTGGCGGCAAATTCAAAATTCGAAATTTGGAGGCAATTTCAAATTCGAAATTTAAAAATTCTAGGCGCTGAAGGTGTCGTCGAGACCGATGATCTTGAAGAAGGCCGCCCGGTGGCCGTCCATCTCCTTGCGCGTTCCCTCGGGAAGAGACGCCTTCAGTGCTTCGATCTGGATTTTTGAAAAGCATTCGGTAGGAAATTTAAAATAAGATTTTTCCATTTTCGCATTTCATCAGCAATCTTCTTTTCCCAATGTTTGCATGTGTGTTCATTACCTCGGTACGGACGGTCGCGGCATCCTTGCTAGGATCCACGATGATGTCGTGCATCTGAAAGAGAGAAGAGAATTAGAAGTGGTTGGAAGGGGAAGAGAGAGAGAGAGAGAGAGAGAGAGAGAACAAAGAGAGAAAGAGAGAGAGAGAGAGAGAGAGAACAAAGAGAGAAAGAGAGAGAGAAGAGAGAGAGAGAGAGAGAGAGAGAGAGAGAGAGAGAAGGAGAGGGAGACAGAAAGAGAGGGAGGAAGAGAGAAAGAGAGAGAGAGAGAGAGAAAAAGAGAGAGAGATAGAGAGTGAGTGAGAAAGAGAGAGAGAGGGAGATAAAACGTGATAAGAGAGAAGCGGATTCAACCTTCTTGGCCGCTTCGCGAGACTCGGGTCCGCAGCTCGCGAGAAGCGCCTTGATCTTGTCCTGAAATGTATTTATGCATTTTTTAAGGATAAGATTCCTTGACGCATGTTCACAATTGTTCCGTGAACTTTTTGTTTCAAAAGTATAATAATTAATAACTAAGGATTTAAAAATGAGGAAAAGGAGCCAACTTGGTGCTCGGCGATACCGGCGCGGGCGGCGGTGAGGCGGGCGGCGGCGTCGGGCATTTTTCCAAAAACAAAATTCAAATTCAAATTTAAATTTAAATTTCCCGCCATGTCAAGTCAGGAATAGCCTTCTATATGTATTTTTTGCGATTACGATACATATTTATGGTACTAGAGAATCATGAAATGATCTTTTGAAGAAAAGAAGAGAAAGAATAATGTAGAGTCTGAATGTTCAAGGATGACGACTTGAGATGCAAAAGTAAAAAAAAAAAATTTTTCAAAAAAAAAAATTTAGAATATTGAGAAAAGGCAGGCTTGTCTAAATCGAGCATACGGCGAAGAAAAAAGGGCAAGCGTTGCTAAATATGGCAAGACTCCAGTTTGCGCTTCGACTTATGTAGGCACTGTTGGCGGGTGTTTCAACGATAAGCTCGACTTTTGTGAGTAAGGACTTTGACAGTTTTGTAGTCCATTGGGGAGTCATTTGGTTTTGGAGAGGGGAAAGGAAGAAAGAGATAGCGAGAGAGAGAGAGAGAACAGAGAGAAAGAGAGAGAAAGAGGTAGAGAAAGAAAGAAAATGGGGTGAGAAAGAGACGAAGAGAGGGAGAGAGTGAGAGAAAGCGAGAGAGAGGGAAAGAGAAAGAGATAAAGAAATAGGGAGAAAGAGAGAGAAAGAGAGAATGAGAGAGAGAGAGAGAGAAAGAGAAGGAGAGAGAGAGAGAGATAGAGAGACAGAGCGAGAGAAATGTGCAGTCATGAAGCAAGGATAAAAGCGGCACAGAGAAAGAGAGGAAGAGATTATGAAGGTTAAAAAAGGCAAAGTAAGCGAGAGAACGGAAATAAAGATGAGAATAAATGCGAAAGACATATAGTTTAAGATGAAGTTTGAAAATTTGCAAGGGCAGTATTACTGATAACTGATAAGACTTGTCAGGCTCTTTCTGCTGCAACGTGGCATTTACGGTTTATGAAGGTGGAAAAGGGCAGAGAAACCGAAGGTTGGAGAGATATTCTAAAAGAGAGAGAGCGAAGAAAGAAAGAGAAACAGAGAGAGGGAGAGAAAGACAGAGTGTGAGAGCAAGAGAGAGAGAGAGAGAGAGAGAGAGAGAGAGAGGGAGAGAGAGAGAGAGTGAAAGAGACAGCAAAATATAGTGAGAATGAGGGCGAGAAAGGGAGAGAGAGAAGGTGAAAGAGTGAGGAAAGAAGAACAGAGTGCAAGAGAGAAAAAGGAAAAAAAACTGCCAATTACATCAGTGATTCTATTTTGCAATCTCGGAATATTCCGGACTTTCTGCTATTCATGATTGGCAGATCGTCCTCTGTCATCACTGAACAAAAGAACACTGAAGAGAGAATGAGAGTTAGAGATGGAAAGCAGGAGAGAGAGAAATAGAGAGAGGGGTAGAGAGAAAGATAGTAGAGAGAGAGCTCAAAGAGTCAATATATTTGTATGATGCTTCTGTGTAGAGAACAAAGAATGACAAGGACAAAGTCTGAGAAGCCAACAACATTTTATTTGTCTGCTCCATAAGTAGAAACGTCTGACCATCGGAACAGTAAGGAAAAAATTTTTTTTAAAGAAAGAAACAGCTTTATTGTCCTTTCCTATCTTGATACATTACTTGAAAAGTATTAAAAAAGAGAACTACATAGTCGAACTTTCCATTGTGTTTGTATGAAATGCTCTTATCTTTACTTT